>APFE030493522.1:680-103441 GCA_000404065.3 Pinus taeda | reverse complement strand
GTATTTTTGCCCATTTCAAACAGGTATGAGTAATGTGTCGCTTTTTGTGCAGGACAAAGGGATTTTCAAGGAAACTTGTCATTTTTCACAAATCAAACATCAGAGTCATCTTTTAAGCCCTTTCTGACTCCTAAAAACTGAAAAGATTGCCGAGCGTTTCTTTTACACTCGTTAAAACGGAATTAAAAGACGGTCCCCTTATAGCCCTTTTCTGACCGTAAAAACAGGAAAAGATTGCCGGATTTTTGTCGTTTCAAATTCGATATTAGAAATAAAACGACGTGTCCTTGATCGCTTTTTACTTTTCAGGTCAAAGGCACTAACTATGAAAATATCCTTGGTTGCAAGATCAGCGGTTCTCCTAGGTATTATTTTATACTTTTTCGGGCTTAGGAGACACAACTTTACGAAAAAGTTCAATCTGGAGTCTTCTAAGTTTTTCAGACTCTCTAAATATGAAAAGCGCCGAGTTTCTCCTATACTGGACTCGTTAAAATTTCACAGTAAAGGACCTGTTCTATTACAAACAGGAACGGACCGCTCCTCCTTAGGGTTCGCATCAAAAACTAAGTTGGACTCATCCGAAGTGAGCTTACAAAACAAGCATATGTTATCCTCCTCAAGCTTGTAAAAAATAAAGAGGTACTTGCCAGAAATGGTGGGGGAAAAATGAGAAGAATTAACCTATTTGATATCCTTTTGTCTCAGAAAAAAACCTTACTACCACTCTTGAACATGACACTTATTCATTCACCTGGGTTGAGAAATCCCTTGCCTCACAGTTGACCCAAATCATTGACAGTTTTTAGCCGGGTTATGGGATTCGACTTTGAGTCATTCGTCACCAAACCATCTGTTGTGTCGTTATGTGTTCAAGAGATCTGTAAACAAAACATTCAACCGCAAAATACCTATCATCCATTGTGTCATCATTGAGTCAGTCCTTGCAGCAACATTTCTTCAACTTGAACTATGATTTCGTGTTGTGGGCTTGCCTGCGACGGGTCGCTTTCTATCGACAACAGCACATTATCTAGAGAATTGACTTAGAAATCGTCAGTGCCTTGAAGTCTGCATGCATCAATGGCAGGTTCTTCGCCTTCGACGTCAGTTTTCATCATTGACTTGCGATCGAAGGATTCCATGAAATGTTCGACATCGACTCATTCATTCACATCTCATGGATTGTGCTGGGTACTTTGAGAACCATTGACATTACTGGTGGTCTCTCTCACGCTTGTTAACAGTTTACATCATTGACTGGTAATCAAGTGGTTTCTACCATGTTCGACATCGACTCATTTATTCACATGGCTAGGATCGTACCAATTCGGGAAGTAGAGATGAAGACCCTGGATCTAGTTTCCACCATCCAGGCTGCGAGGAGTTTTGTATTCATTATGTTGTAGACCAATCATAAACAGATGGCTGTGCCCATACTGTGTCTATAGGAGTCTATGATTATGATGTATTATAAAATCATTCTTGTACCAGAATAGTTAGTCCAATAGTTAAAGTTTTGATCTAAGTATGGGAATGCCTACCTCAGCAATGATATGATCTTATACATGTATTTTGTGGTGAAAATTGCAGGTTCTGACCGGGCTCTCCACAAGATGATCCTCGAAATGATAAAGTACTTCACCCTTCCTATATGATTTAACACCCTTATCTATTACAGGATTCTTACTTTAGGGGGCAATCTGTTACACTGAAATTTGTCACCATGACTATCTGCAGTTAATATGGCTCCATCAATAGTCATATTGTCCTCCTTGTCAAGCCTCATACCTCTGCCCTTCATGTCAAACTTCAAAAAGAGAGAAAGTCACTTAAAAACATGTTTATCTCTGGGTACGCAGGTTCTCTCTACCTTGCCTGCGTGTACGCAACCCAAACACACTGTACCTGCGTACTTGTACACTCTGTAAGCCAAAGGATGGGTGCGTACCCCTGGAAAGGTCAAAAGGCGCGAGTTTCATCTTTAAAAAGTTACTTGTGGTCACTTCTAGAGCCTTTTAGAAGAGTGTTTGACGTGTATTGAGTGCCTCCAGATGGTTCATGCACCTCTATGATAGAGGAACTTATCCCATCAAGAGAGGAGCTACCCCATCCAAAAGAGGGAGTATCCCATTGATGTTGGAACTGAATAACTTCCTCTAGAATACTATAAATACAGGCCTTGGGCCAAAAGGAGGGGAGGTTGAAAGCTGAACATTCTAAAGGGTAAATGCTGCTGGAATTAGGACTTCCATTGTTGACTTGTGAGGAGAGATCAATATCCTTCCTTGTTGCCATATTGGGAGTGGGTGAGCTTGTCAAAGTAGAGGAAATCTCTTGCTGGACCCTGGGAGGAGCTTGCACAACACCAAGGCTCAGGTTGTAATGGTTCCTTTGATTATTTAATACAAATAAGTCCATTCTTCTCAATGATTTGTTAATGAATTATTTCATGTATTCCTTGGTCAATATGATATATATGCTTTATTTTATGATGAATATTCAGATGCTATGTAATCGTTTGCTTTGTCAGTGTATGCAGGTCTGAAAGTGAAGGAGGAGCTCATCTGGATCAGCAAGGCTGGACTGCTACAACAAGCGTGGGACCTAAGGTAAGATCGAAAACATTTGAATTCTCGTAGAATGATGTGTATCTAGAGAAGGATAGCTCTTGTTTGGTTTGTTTGTCATTAGAGAGTCTTAGACTCCTAGGAAGGTTAGATTTGTCCGCAAGTATAACTCATTCCGTGTGACAATTATCGTTATCATCCTTACAAGGGGAAGGACAAGGGATATTTTTAAGATGAGTTCAAGAAAGCAAAGCCACCTACCTTTGCTGGAGGTTTGAATAAACTAAAAGATGCAAAGGCAGGTTACTTGGGATCAATAAGTTATTTGAGATGCATGATTACATTGAGAATATGAAGGCCAAAATAACTATCTTCAGCTTCAAAGGGAAAACAAACATTTGGTGGGAAGATGTGAAGTGGGGTAGAGACACCAGGACAAAAGATTTGAGTTGGCATGAATTCAAGAGACTTTTCAGGAAGAAATATTTTCCAAAGAGGTATTTTGGTAATAAATCTAAGTATTTCTATCAGCTAATATGCGATCGATGATGAATGAAGAGTATATGACCAAGTTCCTGAAGTTGTTGAGGTATGTACCATATATTAAGGATGGGAAATCCAAAGTTCAAATATTTTTTAGTGGATTACCATTAACATTTAAATATTAGATTGAGTATGATGAGCCTTAGTCACTTGAAGAAGTCAATGGTAAGTTGAAGCATCGTTATGAGAAATCAAAGTGAGAAAGACAAAGTCTCAACAAGGTTGGAAAGGGAAAGACAAGGATATAGGTAAATGATAGCCAAAGCGAACAAGACCCTAGGATGCAAGTGAAAGGAGAATGTAGTTCCTTACAAGAAGTTTAATGTAGTTGGATGGGGACACAGGTCATAGCCTGGAGGGTAGGAAAATAAAGGCGATGGTACGAGATAGTTGCAGTGTTGTATATGTGGCAAGGAGATTTGTCGGAGAGATTGTTCACAACATTAGGGTGGTAGGCCTCATATCTACAACGCACAGGAAGCACAAACAATTGGGGATTTTAGGTAGAGAATTCCATGGATCTATGCAACATTGGATAATAGGAAGGCAACTCACCAAGAATCTATTTCGAGATGGAAGGTAAGCTTTGTGATCAAATTGTTTCTATTTTGATTGACCTTAGATCTAATTATAGTTATCTTAATCTTGACCTGGTGGATAAGCGTGGTTTGAATAAAGAAGTGCATGTAGAATCTTGGTTAGTGTAGTTGGATATAGGTACAAAGAAGAGAGTTCATCATTAGGTAAGAGGTTGTGCATTTGAGTTGAATGGTAGCCTACATCAATGAATTTGAATGTCCTTTTGTTGGGATCATATAGTATGATTTTGGGTATGGAATAGTTGTATCTTCATAGGACCAAGGTGGATTATTATGAAAAGGCTATTGAATTCTTGGATGATAGTGGAGAACAAAGGATCTTGTAGGGTAAGAAGAAGGCAACATTAGTTATAATGGTCACAACTATGTAGGCAAAGCATAGTCATAGAAAAGGACGTGCATTCTTTGCAGTAGATATTTCTAGTGATAAAGGTAAGGATGTTGAGGATGTGAAGGTATTGAACACGTACCTAGTTTTATAGTAGTTTCAGGATGTGTTTCCAGAAAATATTTCAAGGTTTCCACCTCATAGGGAATTATATTTTTCTATTGAGTTGGTACTAGGGGCAATGCCAACATCAAAGGTACCATACAATATGAGCACACCAGAGTTAGTAGACCTGAAGTTGCAGTTGAAGGAAATGCTTGATAAGGGATACATTCGTCAAGGTGTATCACCTTGGGGCGCATCGATATTGTTTGTGAAGAAGAAGGATGGTAATATTAAGCTATACATTGATTATAAGTAGTTGAATAGGGTAACCATCAAGAATAAGTATTCGTTTCCGGGAATTGATGACTTGTTTGATCAGTTGAAGGGCATAAAAGTATTCTTAAATATTGATCTGAGATCAGGATATCATCAAGTACACATCAAAGAAGATGATATTTACACGACTAGTTTCTAGACCAAGTATGGGCATTATGAGTTTGTTGTAGTTCCATTTGGTTTGACTAATGCTCCAAATATTTTTATGTGCTTAATGAATGGTGTGTCGTGTCCTTATCTGGACAAGTTTGTTATTGTGTTCATTGATGATTTATTAACATATTATAAGAATGAGGAGGAGCATTCCGAACATTTAGCAACAATAATAAGGCTGTTAAGGGAGCATCAATTGTATGCCAAGCTTAGAAAATGTAGTTTATTTCAGACATAAGTACATTACTTGGGGCATGTTGTTTCCAAGGAATGCATAACACTAGATCTGGAAAATGTAAGAGCTATCATGGAAAGGGTAATTCCTAGGAATGTCGATGATGTAGGGTCATTTATGGAGTTAGCAGGTTACTATAGGAGGTTCATTAGGAACTTCTCACACATTTCATATCCTATTACATTATTGAAAAGAAAAGGGAAGAAATTTTAATGGACAGAGGAACGTGTAGCTAGTTTTGAGAAATTGAAACATTTGTTGAAAAATGCTCTACTTCTAAAGATTTTAGATCTAGATAAAGAGTTTGTGGTGTGTACCTTACAAGAGATATCTTAGTGAAGTCCTTATGAAGGAGGGACATGTGGTATGTTACCAATCAAGGAAACTGAATGCGCACGAGCATAATTATGTTACACATGATCTTGAGTTGGAAGTGATCATCCATGCTTTGAAGATGTGGATGCACTATCATCTTGGTAGGAGGTTTGTATTGATGAGTGATCACAGTGGATTGAGATACTTTTTTGACCAATTGAATCTAAATTCCAGTCAAGTTATATGGGTGGCCATGATCAATGAGTTTGATTTCAAGATCATGTACATTATGTTGGCATTATGATATAGATTTGGAACTATGTCACAGGTGTTGTCCTTGATGGAACCTCACTCAGATGCTAGATCATAGTTCAGATTCACAGAATGGAGAAATAGAAGTATACGCAGGTTCCCCATTGACCAAGCCACGTGTACACGCAGTTTCGCAAACCAAAAGGCGCGTATAGTGTACACACACACTTTCACAGAAGGAAAGGAGCGTACATGTTGGAAAACTTAGTTTTGATCCATGGTATTTTGATCCATGGTATTGGTCTAAGGTATCTTGTCTGAAGTGTTGACCCTAGGTATTTGGTCCAAGGTATTAGTTCTAAGTGGTTTTGGTCCATGGTATTGAGTAAGGCCTAAGACTATAAAAGGAGGAGAAGATCATTAGGAAAGTACACTCAAGGATTGAATATATAATGAAGAGCAAGATCTAGAATACAGGTTATTGGGTTATGGTGCACAACTGGATCTAAATCATGGATAAACCTGAGCGCTTGATGAAGGATATGTTCTATTGATGGGTCAAGATCTTAAATCTTGAATATAAGTATCTTTGTGTGGTTTTTATCTTTTATTTGAATAACTGGTGCATGTTGTAATTTGTAAATATGATGATCTGGGTATAACTGATGTCTAGAATTGTTGTAAAGTTTAAATCATCATTTACAAATATGTAGGCAGGTTCACTTTATCAAAGGTGCATATACACGTGGGTTCTGCATATTAAAACAATGTATACATCTTAAATTTGATTTGCAGATCTGTACATAGGTTCACCTTGAGAAAATAGTGTATGTACATAGGTTCGACACATTGAAGTAGCGTATACCTCATAAAATATGCTTTAGCTACTTCTATTTGCTGTTACAGTGTTCTGGATTCTGGCTTGGGTTCTGGTTACAACATTCTGAGAAGTGATAGATTGATTCAGTTTTGGTTGGTGCAAAGGAGATTGGTTGATGCATATATATTTGATGTTTGATTGATGTTATTAATGGATCCAGTCTGAAAATTTATGAAACGTGGTCCCTGGAAGAAAAGAGGGTTGTAGCCTTCTGTGGGCCAGCATCTACGTACTAGTAAAGACAAGCTAGTACAAGAACTAGTGGGTTGAATCTCCCTTCAAGGAGAAGCTAGAGAACGAGAGAAGGTTGTATCCTTTTGCGGGTAGAAGCATGCGTACTAGTATAAGACTGCACTAGTACAAAAATTGTGAAAAAAAGTTTCTTATTAAAATAAGATAGAGACGATTGCAGCAGGTTGTTTTTACTGACATTGGGTTTCCACCTTATATCTTGTGTTCATATGTGTGATTGTCTGTTTTGTTTTTACTACACTTGGTTACTGTTTACATGGTTCTGATGCACAGATTAAAGATCAACATATGATGAATTAACTAAGTTATAAGTTTGCAGGGTATACGCTAGTTGCCTTAAACATAGTTGCCTATACATGCGAGTTTCATTAACTGAAGTAGCGTATATAAATCTGATTGTGGAAATGGAATATTATTGAATTGCTAATATTGATTCACCCCCCCTCTCAATATTATTTCCAACAATCGGTATCAGAGCTAGGTCCTTCAATAGAAGCTTTATCGCTTGAAGGAAGATCTGTCATCATGAGTAACTACAAAAGAGAGGGATCCACTAGACCACCAATTTTTGATGGGAGTAATTTCGTTTATTGGAAGGTAAGAACCACAACCTATCTTCAATCTCTTGGAATAGATGTCTAGGAAATCGTGGAAGGAGGATATACATTTCCATCAGCAATTCCTATAGATATGGCAGGTAAAAAGCAATATGAAACCAATGCCAAGGCTATCAATACATTATTGGGGAGTCTGTCATAATCAGAATTTGTCAAAGTTATGCAGCTTAAGACCACCAAATAAATATGGGACAATATTGTTCTAAGCTATGAAGGAGAAAATCAGGTAAAACGTGAAAAAATGCAATATCTCAGAATTCAATATGAAACTCTCAAAATGCATAATGATGAAAGTATATCTAGTTACTTCTTACTTATAGATGATATTGTTAACTGCATGAATAACTTGGGTGAAGAGATAAAAGAAGTTTAGTTGAAAAGGTTTTAAGATCTTTGTCTACTAAGTTTGAATCAAAAGTTTCTGCCATAGAAGAGAAGCAGGATCTTCAGAACAATACTATGACATAGTTGCAGGGAATCTTAACTGCATTCGAAATGATAAAAGGAGGTCCATTAGATATGAGAGAAGGTGCATTCAAAGCTTCAGGAAGAGAAGAAATCAATGAATCAGGACATATTTCAGAAGAAGAGGGAGAAACAAACTTTTCCAAGAACCTTCAACGGGGTTCTGGAAGATTCAGAGGTAAACTACCTTTCAAATGTTTTTCTTGTGGAAGAGTTGGTCATTATGCTACCAAATGTCCTCATAAAGATAAGATTGATAAAGGTAAGGAATCAACAAAATGGAATAGAAAACAAAGTTTAAGTAAGAAGAGCTACTATACACATGAAGATAATGATGGTTTGTCAAATAGTGATGAAGATAATAATGACTATAAACTTTTGATGTCTTTTGAAGGTGATGATTTCTTGGATGCTTTATATGAAGATGATCTTCATGAAGAAATATCTAAACTCAAAATATGTTTAGAAGAAAAGAATATGATTATAGATACTCTAAAATTCCAACTTGCTAAAAGGGAAAAACACAATGAAAAACTAGAATGTGAAATTGTGGGTCTAAGGAAAGATATTGAGAAAACAAAAGCTCTCAATCTCAGATTTGCTAAAGGATCAAAAACTTTAAATTAAATTATCAAAGTGCAGCATACTCTTTCGATAAAGATAGGTCTTGGATTTACTGAAGAAGCATATCAAGCACAGAACCCGTCAACCTCCACTAAAAGCTATCTTGATGTAGTGAAGAGCAGTGAATAGTTTGACAATCATCAGCAAAGGCATAAAGCAGATCACCAAGTAAATCAGGTTCAATCTACTTCAAGGATGAACAAAAGCTACAACTAACCTATGGTAAATCATACTCAATCTACTTCAAGAATGAATGTCAATGGAAAATACAATCACCAGGTTAGTAGATTCGATAATTGTAGGAAATTCTTTAATGGCCAATGTTTTTCATGTCATAACTTTGGACACAAAGCTGCGCAATGTGTTTCTTACAAGACCATCATGACTAGAGAAGCACGAAATCCTACAATAAATTTTTTCTTCTTGAAAATGAAACAGAATGCTTTATCTGTAACAACTTCGGTCATGAAGATTCTGAATGCAGGAGTAAATTTTGGCAAACATCTTAGAAGGGATAAACTTCATTGAGTCCCAAAATATGGAGAAAGAAAGAACCGCAAACAGAAAGATGTGGTATAGCATTGTATGTAGAAGGACAAGAAAATCAGTGGTACATTGACAGTGGATGCTCGAAACACATGACAGGTGATAAAGAAAAACTTTAGCCATATAATGCCTTAGAAAAGGAAAAGAAGGTCTCATTTGGAAATGACATTCCTGCTGTCATAAAAGGTAAAGGGTCCGTTCTCTTAAAAGAAAGGGTTAAAGCTGGGAATTTTATGTATGTTGATGGTCTAAAGCATAACCTATTGAGTGTTAGTCAAATGTCTGATCAAGGAAATAAAGTAGTATTTCGATCAAATGGATGTGTTGTTCGTGAGCTTGATACATGAGAAACTATGATCAAAGGCATAAGAAATCCAAACCACTTATGCATACTCAAGGGAGGACAACAACAATGCTATCTAAGCAAAAATGATGAACACTGGCTATGGCACAGAAGATTGGGGCATCTAAGATTCCCTCAAATAAGGAAAGCATGCAAATTCTAGGCTGTTCATGATCTTCCTGATATCAGCATTCCGGAAAATACAATATTGCAATCATGTCAATTTGGTAAGCAAACTAGATCACATTTCCCTAAGAAGGAAGGATCAGATAGTAAGCCTCTTGAACTTGTTCATACTAATTTATGTGGTCCATCAAGGAAAAAGTAACCTCGTGGAGAAGAATACTTTATATTGTTCATGAACGATTTTTCCAAAATGTGTTGGATAAGACTTCTAAAGCATAAAGATGAAGCATTTGAAAAGTTCAAAGCCTTCAAAGCTTTGGTTGAAAATGAATTAGATCGCAAAATCAAATGCCTCAGATCTGATCGAGGAGGGGAATTTACGTCGGGTGAAATTTTCGAGTTTTGTGAAGAACATGGAATAAAAAGAGAATTCTCCACCGCAAGGACTCCTCAACAAAATGGAGTGGTAGAAAGGATGAAAAAAACTATTCAGAAAATGGCTCGTGCCATGCTAGATGAGTCTGGGACTCCCACAACCTTCTGGGGTGAAGCTGCATTTGCTGCCATCACTATTCTCAACAAAGCAAATGTTCAGGTAAATAACACTCAAACTCCACATGAAATTTGGTATGGTAAGACTCCTACTGTAAAATAATTCAAAGTTTTTGGAAGCAAATGTTACATCAAAAGGACTAATAAAAAACTTGGAAAGTTTGAACCTATAGCAGATGAAGGCATTCTCCTTGGTTACTCTTCCTATAAGTGTTATAATAAAAGACTTGGGAAAATTATTGAAAGTATTGATGTTGTGGTTGATGAAGCAGGCAAAAATCCAAAGCAGTTAAAATCTAAAGATTATGGAGAAGATGAGGATTATCCTTCCACATCAAATCAGACTGATTCTGAAGAAGAAGAAACCAATGAAGCACCAGAAGAACAGATAATGGCAGAAGAAAAGACACCATCCCGGTATGTTCAGAAAAATCATCCAGAGACTCAAATCTTGGGACAGAAAGAGGCAGGTGTGTAGATAAGAAGAACTATTACAGAAGCTTCAAGCTATCTAGCATTTCTTTCCTCCATTGAACCTCAAAATGTAAATGAAGCATGCAAAGATGAATGTTGGGTCAAGGCCATGAATGAATAACTTGAGCAAATTGAAAATAATAATACTTGGGAATTAGTTCCTAGACCTCATGATAAGAATATCATAGGAACCAAATGGATATTCAAAATCAAGTTGAATGAAAATGGTGAAGTTATCAGAAACAAGGCCATACTTGTTTGTAGAGGATATGCTCAACAAGAAGGTATAGATTTTGAAGAAACATTTGCACCTGTTGCTAGACTTGAAGCCACAATAATGTTCCTTGCTCTTTCTATTTTTCAGAAATTCAAAGTATACCAAATGGATGTAAAATCTGCCTTTCTTAATGGAGACTTAGAAGAAGAAGTATATATTGAGCAACCAAATGGATTCATCCTTGGAAATGATCCAAAACTTGTATGTAGACTCAGAAAAGTTCTCTATGGTCTAAAACAAACTCCAAGGGCTTTGTATTACCGTCTTGAAAAATACCTCCATCAACATGGTTTTTCAAAAGGATCAGCTGATAGCAATCTATATACAAATATTGATAGTGATAAATTGTTAATACTTGTTGTGTATGTTGATGATATAATTTTTGGTAGCAATGAAGAAGCCATGAGTCAAAATTTTGCTTTGGTAATGAAGCAAGAACTTGAAATGTCCCTGCTTAGTGAGCTCACATATTTTCTTGGTCTACAAGTTCAACAAAATAAAGATGGTATTTTTCTATCACAAACCAAGTATCTCAAGCAGATCTTGAAAAAATACGGCATGGAAGATTCTAAACCAGTATGTACCCCTATGGTAACAGGTTGCAGTCTCAGCTCAAATGATGAATCAGCAACAGTACATCAACCAACCTACAGATTCATGATTGGCAGTTTGCTTTATCTAACAGGTACCCGACCATACATCATGCATGCAGTAGGAATAATTGGAAGATTCCAAGCAAATCCAAAGGAATCACACCCTCAGGCAGTCAAAAGGATTTTCAAATATCTTCAAGGAACACCGAATTTTGGTTTATGGTATCCTAGAGATACAGATCTTACACTTCATGCATATACAGATGCAGATTGGGCAGGAAGCGTGGATGTCAGAAAAAGCACTATTGGTGGTGCATTCTATATGGGTTCCAGATTAGTGTCTTGGTTTAGCAAGAAACAAAGTTCAATTGCATTATCTACAACTGAAGCAAAATATGTGGCTGCTGCATCTTGCTGCACACAATTCCTTTGGATGATGCAAACATTGCAAGACATTCAGATCACATGTACTCCACCCATATCCATTCTATGTGATAATACAAGTGCAATCAGTATTTCAAACAATCTAGTCATGCATTCCAAGACCAAGCACCTACCCATCAAATATCATTTTCGACGTGAACAAGTGCTTGAACAAAAGGTCAAATTGGAGTATGTTCCCTCCAAAGAACAGGTTGCTAATATATTCACCAAACCATTGTCCAGAGAGACATTTGAATATCTCAGACAGAAGCTGGGATTATTTGATGCATCATCTTGTTGTTGAAACTTATCTGTTTCAGAGAATAGTGGTTATACGCAAGTTTCATGAAGCATGTCCGCGTATATACGCTGGTTGCTGTGGATATAGTTGTGCATATGTTGGTTTGAAGAAAAATAGTGGACCAGAATCAGGATGAAAGGAGTCTGATATGGGTTTGACAGTGATCGTCTGGCACAGGTTTAGGGGGAGCATATACTTCTAATAATGCATTGTTGGCATTATCTTAGAAGATCTTGGTACAAATTCACAGTTGTTTTTGATTAAGGTGGAACAGGTTCAGGGGGAGATCATGGTTGCTGGTCTGGATGGTGATTGAAAGATGCTACTAACTATCATAGTCTTGTTTTAGATATTTAGTCTCTATGTCATGTATATCTTTTAATGTTAAGGTCATGAAACGACCTATTTTGTTTCCCCACTATGCATGGGATGGATGATGTAATGTTCTTGTTTTGACATGTATAAACATTTGGTATATACCCACTTGGTTGGGTGGATGAGTTAAACTTGGTATGTCCCCACTTAGTTGGGATATGGATGTATGTATGAGTCATCGGTGATAGGAAGGTCTCTTACAATGTATAGAGTCATCTTTTTGTAGACCTTGCTTATATTCAGGGGGAGCATGGATAGCACACTTCAACATATAAGATAATTCATCATGTACTCAGGGGTAGCATAACCCTTTTCCCTTGATGACAAAGGGGGAGAGTGACTTGGGGTTGCCATCAAGTCCAAAGGGGGAGATTGTTGGCATTATGATACAGATTTGGCACTATGTCATAGGTGTTGTCCTTGATGGAAATTCACTCAGATGACAGATCACAGTTCAGACTCACAAAATGGAGAAAGAGAAATATACGCAAGTTCCCCATTGACCAAGCTGCATGTACACGTGGGTTCACAGACCAAAAGGCGCGTATAGCATACGCACGCACTTTCATGGAAGGAAAGGAATGTACATGTTTGAAAACTTAGTTTTGATCCATGGTATTGGTCCAAGGTATCTTGTCTGAAGTGTTGACCCCAAGTATTTGGTCTAAGATATTGGTTCTAACTGGTTTTGGTCCATGGTATTGAGTAAGGCCCAAGACTATAAAAGGAGGAGAAGATCATTAGGAAAATACACTCAAGGATTGAATATCTAATGAAGAGCAAGATCTAGAATACAGGTTATTGGGTTATGGTGCACAACTGGATCTGAATCAAGGATGAACCCGAGTGCTTGACGAAGGATAAGTTCTATTGATGGGTCAAGATCTTAAAGCTTGAAGAGAAGTATCTTTGTGTGGTTTTGATCTTTTATTTGAATAATTAGCACATGTTGTAATCTATAAATATGATGATCTGGGTATAACTGATGTCTGGAATTGTTGTAAAGTTTAAATATTCATTTACAAATCTGTACGTAGGTTCACTTTAGCAAAGGTGCGTATACACTTCAATTCTGCATATCAAAACAATGTATACATCTTAAATTTGATTTGTAGATCTGTACGTTGGTTCACCTTGAGAAAAAAACGTATGTATGCAGGTTCGACACATTGAAGTAGCGTATACCTCATAAAATATGCTTTAGCTACTTCTGTTTGTTGTTGCAGTGTTCTGGGTTCTGGTTACAACATTATGAGAAGTGATTGATTGATTTAGTTTTGGTTGGTGCAAAGGAGATTGGTTGACGCAGATATATTTGATGTTTGATTGAGGTTATTAATGGATCTAGTCTAAAAATTTATGAAACGTGGTCCTTGGAAGAAAAGAAGGATGTACCCTTCTCTAGGCAAGCACCTATGTACTAGTAAACACATCAGCTAGCATAAGAGCTAGGGGGTTGAAGCTCCCTTCCAGAAGAAGCTGGAGAATGAGAGAAGGTTGTAGCCTTCTGTAGGTAGAAGCCTACGTACTGGTATAAGACTGCACTAGTGCAAAAATTGTAAAAAGAAGTTTCTTATTAAAAGAAGATAGAGATGATTGCAACAGGTGGTTTTTACCCACATTGGGTTTCCACTTTATATCTTGTGTTCATAAGTGTGATTGTCTGTTCTATTTTACTACACCTGGTTACTGTTTACATGGTTCTGATGCACAGATTAAATATCAACATATGATGAATTAACTAAGTTATAAGTTTGCAGGGTATACGCTAGTTGGCTTAAATACAGTTGCGTATACACGCAAGTTTCATTAATTGAAGTAGTGTATATAAATCTGATTGTGGAAATGGAATATTATTGACTTGCTAATACTGATTCACCCCCCCTCTCAGTATTATTTCCAACACATTAAGGGGAAGGAAAATAGGGTTGCATATGCTCTTAACAAAAGAGTGCAAGTGAATCATATAACAGTTATGAGTTCATATGAGACATATCTACAGGATCAGATATTACAGGCAAGACAACAAGATGACAAGTACATGGAGCTTAGGCACATGTTATAGTAGGGTATAAGTGAACAAGATGTGGACTATCATCTTACAACAGACGGTTTGATCAAATTTAGGGACAAGATCTATGTGTTGGACAACAATGAGCTCAAGAAGCTTATCCTAAAATATTTTCATGCTAAACCATATTCAGGTCACCTAGGATATTAGAAGACATTGATTTTGGTGAAGAAGTTCTATTATTGGTCGAATTTGAAGAAGGAAATGATAGAGTTTGTGGTTAGGTGCTTGGATTTTCAACAGGTAAAAGCGTATTGTAAGCATCCAGGTGGATTACTATAGTCGATTCTAATTCCAGAGTGGAAACGGGAGGTCATTTCCATGGGATTCATTACAGGTTTTCCAAGGACATCTAGACAACATGATTCCATCATGTTTTTGGTTGACAGGTTGACAACAGTAGCACACTTAATTCCAGTGAAGTCTATGTATTCAGCCAGTGAGGTAGCACATGTATTTATCATAGATATAGTGAAGTTTCATGGTGTACCGAAGAATATTGTATCATAAAGGGATGATAATTTCACTTCTAGGTTTTGGAAGGAGTTATTTGCAAGTTTGGGTAAGAGTTGGCCTTCAACACAAATTATCACCTGCAGACAGATGGATAGAAAAAGAAGGTCAACATGATTTTGAAGGACATATTGAGAATCTATTTCATGCATCAACAATGAAAGTGGGAAGAGTATCTTCCATTGGTTGAGTTCGCTAACAACATTGGGTATCAAGAGTCATTAAGGATGATTTCGTTTGAGGTACTTTATAGGCAGGTTTGTAATACTCCCATCAGTTAGAGTGATCTAGTGAACAGGGTGTTGATAGGACCAGACATATTGGCAGACATGGAACATGACATGTAGGTTATTAAGAAGAATCTAAAAGAAGCACAAGACAAGAAGAAGAGCTATGCATATCAACACATGTTGTTTAAAGAGTTTCAAGTTGGGGAACATGTGTACATGCACATCAAGCCCAAGAATATCTCCTTGAGGATCAGATCATGTATGAAGTTAGCACCTCAATATTTTGGGAATTTAAAGATCTTGAGTAGGATTGGACCAATGGACTACAGACTTGCATTGCCTATGACAGTGAAAGTCCATGATTTTTTCCATGTTTCATTGGTTAAAAGATATGTAAAGGATGTTGATCATGTTATTGATTGGTCTATATTGCAGGTGGAGCCAAAAGGATAATTCCAGCTGGAATCTCAGTGTATTTCGTAGAGAAAGATGCTAATGCTTCAAAACCAAGCAATTGAGCAAGTTAAAGTGTAGTGGAAGTATTTTTGTCCCAATGAACGTACATTGGAGATGAATGATCAAATGCGGGCTATGTATCCTTCTCTATTTGATGGTTTAGTGAATGTACTTTGGCATATGTTTTGGCATGGTGTTTTGGTAGATGTATATATGTATATGGATGTAAATACTGCCATGATTTGTGTTATAAAGCTCCAAAAAGTGGTATGGTTGTCATGTTGTTATGATTTTCATGTTGGTTTATTTTGAGGAGGTTGATCATGATAAATACTGCATCGAGCTAAGTTATAAAGATCCATGGGAAGTATATTTTGGTTTTCAATAGTATTGTTGGTTTTAGGTGTCATTGGAACACCGAGGATGGTGTTCCCCTAAGGGAGAGGGGTCTATAACAACCTTGGGTTAAAAATCCATGTAATAAAGTTAATAAATGAAAAATAATAACTAAGGTCATGGGATACTTATTCCAAGTTGAATGTTGGGAAAAACATCCTAGTGTGGGTGTTCAATTAATTTATTATGGCTAAGGTAATTGACAAAGGCAATGACAAAGGAAAAGAGGCATTAATTAACATTTTAGTTATGAAAATAATGGAAATTAGGAGAAAAGGAAGGTGAAAGGTCACAAGTTGCATGTGAGGAAGAAAATGAAGGAAAATAATGTAAAATGAAGAACATAGAGGCCTTATCAATAAAAAGGATTATGAGGATCATTTCACAACCTTTTGTTAGTTTAACCTTTTTTCAGTTCAATTTTGGATCTCCGTCTCTATTAGCTCTACTCTTTCATACTCCTACACACTTAGTTTATTCTTGGAGCACTCTAGCAATTGAGGAAGAAAGACAAAGGAAGGATAAGAAAGAAAAATTGAAGAAAAGATCAAGCAAGGAAGAGTGGGATCAAGTGGCTACAACGAGATTACTTGTAGGTATCGAGTTGCATGCATGATTTCCTTGCTAGTTTTGGCATGCATGATACATGCATGTGTGTATTTGGTTCTCTTGCTGTCATTGGCATGATTTTTTTTAGGTGTGATAAAAGTTTTCAGGCTTGACTTTCCATTTCTGGATAACCATGGTGTGATGGGGTTCTTTTACTTGGCAGAGCTAGATTGCTAGATGGTTTCAAAACTGAGTGGTGTGGTCTCAGGAAAAATCACAAGGCCTAGGAATCCCTTGACTGGTAATGGCGGGATACAAGGTAAAGCCTGATTGTGAATACCCTCGCTAGGCATAGGAATCCCTTAATCGATAATGGCAGGATACACAGTAAAACCTAGAGGTGTATACCCTTATTGGGACTAAGAATCCATTGATTGGCAATGGTGGGATACATGGTAAATACTAGAGGGAAAAGATGAAAATATTCCTCATGGTTTAGGTGGAGAAATCTAGAGGTATCCATGTTCTATTAGGGTCTAGTGATCCCTTGAACAATACATGGTGGGATTGCGATAAAGCCTGTATTGTATGTTTATTACTTAGGTCTAGGAATCCCTTGGCGGGATATATGGTAAAGCCTAAGGAAGCCTTAATTGGATATGTTGTGAGTCCCACATTCATGTGTGGAATTTGACATGGGGGTGATTGGATAAAAGAAAGAGTTGGTTCAACCAATCTATGGTTGGGTGGTACGTGGAAGTCCTTGTCTTGGTTTTATTTTGCATATGTTAATAAGAGCTCTTTTCCTCTTTTATATTATGTGTAGATATGTTTATTATTATGTGATGATAATGGGTGTCCTATCATTTTTATTCTGCTAGATATATGCTAGTTATAAGCATGGTTTAGGAAAAACGTGAGTTATGGCTCTCATCATGTTTGATTAGTAATTGATTGAATAATGAATGCATGAAATATTAGATTATAATGCATCTATTATGAGAGGGCATCAAACCTTCTTGAAAAATCTCAGATAAGTATGAAGTCCCTATGCTCAGATGTGTCTATGTGTCCTACAAATTACATGTTTATGATGTGTTAAACATAATTTATCTACTGGATAAGCCTTATTAAGTAAGGTCCTTGTTAAATTTTTTCATTAGAGGCCTTGTCATCTTGTTATTTATCATTTATGGGAGTTTCATGAAGTTCTAAGCAAAGGCCTGAGTCATGGCCCTTAAAAAGTGGCTCAGAATATGGGGTTGCTGGCACAAAATTGCTTGGAAAAGGCCACAATCGTATGGAGGGCATGCTATGGGAGTGTCTGGAGGGTCTCAAACACATGGAGGGTTTGTCATGGGAGTGAATGGGGGTATATTTCAGTCAATAAGCAATTTCTTTGAGGGGTTGGTTGGCTCCTAAAGGTTCCTTAGCTCCTAAGGAAGGTTAGTTTGGTTTTGTTTAGTTGATTCCACTTCCTTAACTATACTTGGGTAGGTGAATGATACCATAGTAAATATTCGTCAGATGTTTACCCTGGTGGACTGGTTAGCTTGGGTAAATGTGGGAGGAGGGTGTTACAAAAAGTCATTGTAATAATGATTTCAATTTACATGACTAGTTTACACATATAAAGGTTCTATAGGCACTTTCTATTTACTTGAAATTAGTCACCAACATTTCACAATTAGTTTTATTATAGAGGAGTTGGTGACAAAGACAAGTTGACAGAGAATGTTATGTAACCAGATCACAAATAAAAAGAAGACAATATAGATCAACGACTTGGAAATAGGCCTCTTAGAGAGGGAAACCTCCTTTTACATCACATAAATGAACAATTATTAGATTATACAAATGAAGAGACTCCTTGGTATATATAGGAGTCTAAAGGGTCACAATATAATCAGGGCCTACATAACAATAATAATGTAAGGGAACAACAATAACAATAGTGGGCTTCTATGGGGCATAATAATAACAATAGGGGGACTACATGGGGCACAACAATAACAATATGGGAGCTACACTAGTATTATGGGGACCTAACCTGCCCTTCTCCTTCAAAAATTATTTTTCCTCAACGCTTGAGTATTTCTAGATGCTTATGTATAAAATAATCATCCTTCAATGTGAAATCTTTAGCAGGGAAGTTCTTCCACTTAATGAGATAATTTGAAATTGATCAATTTTGTAGCTGCTAGGTTCTTATTTTCGTGACTATTTCAGGCTCTAATATGATTTGTCTTCCTCGTCAATTTCTAGCAATACTGTATGAACTGGAAGCTTTTCACTTATAACCTTCTTTAAGTATGAAACATAGAAAAATGGGTGTACTTAGGAAGATGCTGGCAACTTTAATTTGTATGTCATAGTACCAATATTTTGCAACACCTTGTAAGGACCATAATACTTCAGTGAAAAATTATTATCCTTCTTAGCTTGCTTGAGGGAGATTTGTTTGTATGGTTGTAGCTGAAAAGGTACGCAATTGCCTACGTCAAAACTTCTTTTACTGCGATGCTGATCTGCTTGCAACATCATTGGATTCTGCGCCAAAGTTAGGTTATCCTTTAAGAGTTGGAGAACTTGTTGTTGATGCTCTATGTGACATTCCATTGATTGAAACTTAGAATCTTCTATTAAAGGCTATGTGATGGACAGTGGATGATATCCATAAAGTGCCATAAATGGGGTCATTTTTGCAACGATATTGAAGGAAGTGTTATACCACCATTCTGGAAGACGTAACCACTCGAAACATTGTGTTTTTTTATTGGATACAAAGCAATGGAGATATATTTCCAAACATTTGTCCACTATCTCAGTTTGCAAGTCAAATTGTGGATGATAGTATGAGCTATGAGCTAATTGAGTACCAAGGAAAGAAAATAATTATGTCCAAAGTTTTTCAGTGAAAATGCGATCTGTATCACTTACAATAATATTTAGGTTTCCATGTATCTTTTGAATTGTTTCCATAAATGCAATAATGAATGAACTGGCTATGAAAGGATGAGATAGTGCACAAAAGTGTGCATACTTGGTAAAGTCTATCAACTACCACCATGATGACACTCTTTCCTTTGGACTTGTAAACCTATGATAAAATCCATTGCTACTTCCTCCCAACACTGACTTGGAATGGCTAAAGTTTGTAACAGACCCAAGTTTTTAATTGTCTCAACTTTATTTTGTTGGCAAACCAAACATTCTGCCACAAACTTCTGAATATCAGATTTAATGCCATCCCAAAAAAATTCCTTCTTGGTCATGTGGTAAGTTTAAAAAAATCTTGATAGCCCTCCTAAAAAAAAGGTGTGCAATTCCAAAATAGTATTTTGTTTGATTTGGTAGTTGGTACATAGATATAAGCGATCTTTGTACCATAATGAATCATATTTCTAGATAAATGTATTAGATGTATTGGGATATTTCTGTAACTTTTGAATGAGTGTCTACACCTCTTCATCATTCTTCCGTTCATCCCTTCCTTCAATTATCCAATCATGTTGGATAATAGAAATGGAACAAATCAATGCTTCCACATGCTCATCACTTCTTTAGAGTTCATTTGCAACAACATTTTGCTTCTCTTTTTTGTATATGATTTCAAAGTCACAACCCAACATCTTTGTGACCCATTTTTGCTGCTCTTATGAAGATAATATTTGTTCCAAAAAGTATTTAAGAATATCATGATCTATTTTTACCTTGCCATGCATTTCTATCAGGCAAGCTCACCATTACTTTAGGGCATGTAGTATTGCCAAAATTTCCTTCTCATAAATAGGTTTGTGTAAATAATTTCCCTTGATTGAACAAATTTCAAAAGAAATGGGTCTTCCTTATTGCATTAAAATAACACCAATTCCTTTTCTTGATGCATCACATTCCACAATAAAGGTTTTTTTTTTTAAGTCTGTTCTAGCTAAGATCGGAGCATGGCACATTCTCTCTTTAATATGTTCAAAGGCCTTAGTTGCTTCTAAAGTCCAAAAAAATGCATCTTCCTTCAGTAATGTTGTTAGAGGTGGTGATATTTTCTTATAATTATTAAAAAACTTACGATAATACCCTGTCAACCCGAGAAATCCTCGAAGTTTCTTTAGGGTTGTGGGGAATTTCCATTCCTTAATGGATTTAAATTTTTTAGGGTCTACTTGAACACCCTCATGAGATACAATATGACCCAAATATTCCACCTCCTTTACACCAAATAAACATTTGGAAGTTCTTACATATAGTTGTTTCTCCTCCAATAGTTTGAGCCCTGTGCGAACATGTCGAACATGATCCTTCCAAGACTTGCTATACATCAATGTATCATCAAAAAATAATAACACAAATTTTCGAAGGAAGGGTTTGAAAGTGGAATGCATAAAACCTTGAAATGTGGAAGGTGCATTAGTAAGGCCAAAAGGCATGACCAAAAATTCATAATGACCTTCATGAGTTTTGAATGCCATTTTTGGAATGTCTTCTATCTTCATTCTAATTTGATGATATCTAGAACAAATATTCAACTTGGTGAAGTAAATTGTTCCATGCAAGTATTCCAACAATTCATGAATGACATGAATGGCAAATTTATCTTTAATAGTGAGCTTATTGATATATCTATAATATGGACACATATGCCATGATTCATCCTTCTTATGCACCAATACTATTGGAGAAGAGAAAAAACCTTAGCTAGGTTGAATTATACCTGTCTCTAGCATTTTTACAACCATATGTTCAATTTCACTCTTTTGGGAATAGGGATATATGTAAGGTATGATGTTTGGTGAACACTTCCTCTAATCAAGTGAATAGCATGATCATGATAAAAAATAGGCGGGAGACATGTTGTAGTCTCAAATACTTTGGAATGATTTTCCAGAACTCTTTGGATATCTGGATAAATGGATGATTTTGATGTTTGAACATCGAGTGAGCGTAATTGTGAAATTACACCTCGTTGTCCTTTCTTTAAAATATTTGTCAAGCCAATAGAGATGATTATCTTCCTTGGTTTCCCTGCGACCCCCCTTAATTCAATTTCCTTTCCTTCCCATAAAAAAATCAAGAAAAGTTCTAGAAAATTAAAAGCTATTGTCCCCAAATATTGTAACCATTGGAGTCTTAATACAACATGAACACCACCCATTAGAATGGAAAAAAATATACTATTCAGTATATATTCCCCCATGGTTAGATTTATATTATGGCACTTCCCTAAGAGGTTTATAGTTCCTCCATTTGCAACCATCACTTCACACTTTGGTGCTAGATATAGAAAGCAATTTAATTCGTTGGCTATCTTATAAAGAATCAAATAATGGGTACTACCCAAATCAATCAGTTCTATTACCTTTTTCTTCTCGAGATATCATTCTATCTTGAGAGTTTGAGGAGTGGTAATTCCCACAAATGCATTACAAGATATTGTAGGATTAATTTATTCTTTCTATGGGGTTTGTATTCATTCTTCTTTCTATTGGGTTTGTTTATGGTGTATATCCTCTTCTTTTGATGTTTCCTATTATTTTTCTTCCTCCTCTTCACAATATATGTAAAATAATTTCTTCTTAGCACACTTAAGACCTTTAGTTTATTTTCTATCACAATCGTAACAAATCACTTTTGGTTTTTTTTCCTCCAGTTGTTGTGGTGTCAACCTTGTAAGTTATGCGAAGCTGGGAGCAACACTTCCATCTTTATATTTGTGAGTGGTAGAATTCTTTGTTTCCATAATTTTTCTTTCAACCTTTCTTGCCACCCATAATTCATTTTCCAATGAATTAAAATCCCAAAGGTGAACCTCAAGTTGGATGTTGTCTTTAAAGTACCTTTGAAGACATCAATCATATGTTTCTCTGGAATATTAGTTACCTTGATATTCAATCTTTGGAAGTCCTCAATGTGCTCTACCATTGAATCCTTTTTTTTGAGATTTATCAAATGGATAAAGAAGGTATTTCTCTTTATATCCTCATAATGTACTATCAATTCCTTTGTAAAAATTTTCCAAGTGACAATTGAATTATGAGAAGAAAGCCTTTGATACCACTCAAACTAATTTGGTTCTAAATATAAATATGCAATGAATACCTTTTGTGTGTGTGACACATCATGGAGATCAAATAATTGCTCCATCTATAGGATCCATGTTACCATATCCTTTCCATCAAACTTACTCCTATTGATGTTTGGAATGTGGTTAGTCTTTAACCCACTGTTGGTGTCTCTAAAATCATAATTCATATTCTTTTTGTCCTCAACCTTATTTTCATGGAATACCTTGTCACCATTGGGAAGCCTTTATTGCAACAACTTTCTAAAACCTTCCCTCAACACTTCCATCTTGACATTCATCATTGCTTCCATGTAAGGCTTTAAACCATCCATGTCCCCTTTTAAACCATCAACCTTAAAACTCATCATCGCTTCCAATTCAGTTTTGGTTACTCTTTGAGAGAGCAAAATTTGTTGCACTTGGTCTCGTAATTTTGATATATCATGTTGCATTTCTTCCTCTTCTTCATGTGTCATACTAGAGATTTCTGTTTTCTTACTAGGTGTATCCATTTTCTTATTTTGAGGCATTTTAGAACCAAATAATGATATCTATGCTTCAATATTCCCTTTTAATCACTTTAAAGTGTTTTTTCAAACAAAAGTTATGTAAATTTTAAAAAATACACACCTTTTTCTTTATTTTAGGAGCTCGATCTTGAAATTGTTGTATCTTTGTAATTTCTGCTCTCCAAGTTCTGAAATTTCTTTCTGTGGTAGTCCTCTATATCTTCTTTCCAACCAAACCATTTAGATTATTAGTGTAATCTTGAATATAAATATATGCCAATTTTCCCAAGATGGCCTGATTAGAGACTGGTTCAGTGGATCGAACTTGTACATGATGCCTGATGTCATTGTTTTAATCTTTGACGCTGAAAATGATAAAAAAGAAACTACACTTCACAAAATTTCAGACACTTTTTATGAAATTAAAATTCATTGCATGAAAGAGAAAGTTATGACGATTTTACTTGGAAAACATATTTGAGACAAAATTCTAGAGCATTCAAAACCCCTCGCTTCTTGGAATCATATATAAAAAAAATATAACAAAAAAAATATGAAATTTTTACATGATGTTCATCAAGATTTCAACTCCATGTGAACACAATTTCAACTTCTAAAGACTTGCAAAAAAATGTTATAGTGAAAATTCCATGATGACCTATTTGAAGAAGCTAAACTCTAGGATCCAAACTCTGATACCAAATGTTATGTAACCAAGTCACAAAAGAGAAGAAAAAATAGATCAACATCTTGCAAATAAGGCTCTCCTAGGGGGAAACTTCTTTTTACATCACATAAATGAACAATTCTTGGATT
Organism: Pinus taeda; assembly: GCA_000404065.3. NCBI lineage: Eukaryota > Viridiplantae > Streptophyta > Pinopsida > Pinales > Pinaceae > Pinus > Pinus taeda. Next base: position 79,556 of record APFE030493522.1, on the reverse strand, counting down.
ATACAATTGAAAAGACCTCCTTGGTATATATAGGAGTCTACATAAAAATAATAATGTGAGGGCACAATAATAACAATAGTGGGTTTCTATGGGGAACAATAATAACAATATGGGGACTACATGGGGCACACAAATAATAATATGAGGGCTACACTAATATTATAGATACCTAATATTCTCTAGGCACTTTCTATTTCCTTGAAAAAAATCACTAATATTTCACAATTATATTTATTATAGAAGAGTTGGAGCATAGACAAGTTGATAGGGAATTCGAACTTGGTAGATTTGTCAATTTGTTGGAGACCATAGTTGTATTGCATGCCAAGTAAAGGGACTCCCTATTTTAGTGAAATTTGTGCACTGGATTAGAGTGTATTCTAATCTAGATGAAAATTATTCAAAGTCTGTTGTAATGATATAGGTTCATACCTCTTGCAAGTTCTCTCACGATAAACTGTTAATAACTAGTCAATGCCGAGGAGTCAAGACAATCGATGCAAGGTAGGGTTTCCTTCCCAGTGACAAGTTAAAAAGAAGGGGGGTACCTACGTTCAATGATTTCTCCAAACCCCCCATCAAAAGATTAATGGTAGTGATGACATGTGGGGGTACTTGCCATTTTCACACCACTCTATTAGGGTCCCTGTGTAGTTATTTTTGGTTTCTACAAACCATTCACAATTTTCTACACGTGCATGTGAGAAAATCCAGGCCCACATTATTTCGTTCAATTTAAAGTTTATTTCATATATTTTTCGGTGGGTTAAGACCCCAAAATGTATAATTTTTAATCTCTGCTCAAATATTAATATGTTATATTTTTTTTTAAATGAAACATGTAGCTTATATTTATCAAACTGGTAACTGGGCCAATACCCTTAGATAAACAAGTTGTTCATCATATTATGAGTTCCAAAACTGATCAAAATGGATTCTACTACTACCTTGCCTATGCCCTACTATGTGTCTAACCCAAAGTGTCTTATATAGTCTCTAAAATATGCCATTATATAGTACCAATTTATAAAAAATTATCAAAAAAGAAGGTTTTGAAGGATGATTACATTCCTGAGGGCTCATTATCTTCCATCATGTTACCCTTTTCTTCCATTGTTTGTACTAGAATATCTAAATTCACCAGCTCCACAGGCTCACCTAGAAATTTTGCTTCATGGGAAGGAGGGTCCTGTTTAGGAACATCTATGACTGCCGCTTCCAGTGCCACCTTAATTCCTTCCATCTCCGTGCTAATATTGTCAACCTTGGTGTCTAGATTCACCATTGTCATTCGAAGCCAATCCACATCTTCCCTTAAGACTTCCACCTCTCATATTAGCAGTGAGAAATGTGATCTTGCTTCCTCCACTAAATGTTCTCCTACACCGTCCAGTTTGGACAACCTATCATCCATCAACGCTGCCGTTTGTACAATCCCCGAGCTTTCACCACTTGCATCAACTAAGAAGGCCATTCTATATAGAAGATAGTATGTCACTGTGCCTCGACAAAATTTCATCCCTACCTATTGCCATTTATAATCAATCATGTTTCCAATTGCAGTCTCAGCTATCATTTCCTTGCATCAAATGCCCCTGATGCACATTTGCTTGTTGATTTTACCTTTGCCTTGAAACCTCCCCTTAATCCAACAATTATATTTTTCGCATTTAATCCACGAGTAGGGGAATGAAGAACAAGATTGTGGAGTGATAACATTGTGCATTCGCCTGAGGAATGACAACAATTGTCCTTAATATTGATAAATTTCATCACTTTTATCCATCTGGAGGGGAAGTCCATCGTTGTTTCTAAAACCAAGAGCTTCCAATTCATTCCCACCCCTGCTACATTAAACATATTCTTCATTAGCGCTAAGACAAGTCTCAGGTCCCGTTCATTTCATCTTATCATACTATTCAAAATATTCCTTGATGTTGTTTTAATATAACCTTCAAACATCATGGAATATGATGAAATTTTAGATCTCCTTGATCTAGGAATAATACGCCTTTTTCAAGGGATATCCCTTTATTGGCTTTCTCATCAACAATTTTGTTGTTCTCTCTTCTGATATGATAAAGGGCAATGGACTCAATTTTTTTAATTTTCTCCTTGATCCAAATGTCTAGTGGAAGATTGTTCGCCAATATCTTTAGCTTTATGTAAATTTTGGATGATTAGCATCGAGTTGCCGAAAACAATTAGTTGTTGTATGCTTTTAGCAATGGCTAACTTCAGACCTTTCCGTAGAGCTAAAGCTCCATCGTGATTATTGGTAGAAATCCCAAATCCCCATGCGTATTTTATCTCTAGTTTTTCATCGGGGTTATAAATTTGCCCTCCTGCTCCTACCTCCCCTGATTAATATGTTATATTATAAAACCTTTTGGAGCAGGGTTTCATTTTGTAAAATGGGGGTTATTTTTTAAAAATATTTTTGTAATCTTTATTATAAACCACAAAGCGGTTATATAACTATAAAGGAAGTCAGTTTCAAAATTTATTTTGGAATTTAGCTAAGGGGGGGAATAAAAGACCACAAAGAAGACAAAGACGGGGTTCAAAGATTTTGTAAATTTTGTCTAAGATTGTAATGATTTATCTTCCTTAGAAATTAATGAATATGAAGGAAAATTGATTCCAATTTCTATGGCGTGTTAGACTATGTAATGTCTCTCTCTTATTGTGTTCTTTTTCAAAGTTTGTTTTTTTTGATATGAAGATAATGTAGGATGCAACATGATTCTCTTAACAAAAGTGTAGATTTATTTATGTTACAATTTGTGGTAAATAATACCTATGTATTATTTTAGGAAGCCTTAATGGGCACTCCATTACCTTCAACACAATCATTTTCCCTTGTTTTGTTTGTTACACTCACCCTCTCTCTCTCTCTCTCTCTCTTAAGGTTTTAAGCATTAGATTTCTTTGGCACAAGTGATAAATCCATACTAAAATTCCTTATTCTTATTTCTATTTTAATTTTTAAAAGTATGTAACAATTAAGAAGAGGCCATACTATTAGGTTTTGATTATTCACTGAGATTAAAATTTCGTTACATCTAAAAGGTGCTTCATCCTCTGGCTGTCATTTTAAATATTTTCATTAATATTCGTCGATATATCGGGCACTAGTTCCTTCAGCCAAAAACCGTCTACAGGGAACAATAGGTAAGTGACCACCAATATCCACCAGGATAAAAAATTGAGGTTTCAAACATTTTATGAAATGATGCAACAAATTTTATTTTTTAAAGAATTTGTTTAATAATTTAAATTTTACAATTATTTATTAATTAGAATTATTTGTAATGAATTTTCTATTATTTAGAATTTAAATTTAATAATTTATTTTAACTTATGTTTTATTTTTAAAACTCCATTTACTAGAAAGGAAAAAAAACTAGGTGATCAAAAGAAGCACATTGCATTGAGGGTTTTGAATTACCAATTTTTAATTCTAATTTATCACCATAATTCTCAGAAGATTGTTTTCCAGAATTTACCATTGTCATTGTCAAAAGACTATCTGCAAGAAGATCTGAGTAATTGTTGACGATGTTGAAAATCCATTAACCAAGGGGTCTCCCCAATGTGGAGTTCTAATTAGACCTCACATTGTTTGGTGTAGGAGCCAGATTCAGAATATTAGCCCAGTTTCCATATATCTCAAAGATATGCCTTGGCTCTAACTATCAGCAAGAGAGGGATGCAATGGTATCTTCGAAAAGAAAGAAGGTATGCCTGATGAGTGTTTAGTTGCGACTATGTCAAGGTTATTTTGCTGCAGAGAGGGGGGAAAAGTGAGCCTCTAAAAGAGAGGTAATAGTACCACCTAAAAAGAGACACACGTGAACCCAAAGGGTTCATCTAACATCTAGTGGAATAGTCCATGTTGGATGAAACAATGGTTACAACCAACAAATGAAGAAAGGCCTGTCTAATATGCCACAGAATAGTCCACAAGGATGGGACAACAATAACAACCATTACAACACATTCTCAATAAGATAAGTACTAAAATAATTAAAATAGTTCAACTATCTTAGCACATTTGAAAGTAAACATGAAATACAAACTTCCACATAATAGTCTTACAAAAATTCATAATCCATGCATGAAGAATGTGCTGGCCTTGAAGTCTTGTGTTATTAAGTAAAATTTCCAAGACACATGTTTACAATGTACATCACTAGCTCTAGTAGTGGAAAATTGGAGCCACTGCTTGCTCCTCAATGAACTAGCTTATCTCTCCAATACCTTGCAAGAGGAGCCAAGGTGAAAATTCATTTGATTATATAATGAGGGTGTATATATAACCACGAGGTGATGCTTCCCATTTGTGAATCTTTGACTACCCTCATGATTGTTCAACTTCCTATGACTTTTCAACTTAAATGACTCTCCATATTCATGTGTGTCCTTTAGACTTGCACTTTAAAATACATTTTGAATATAATATACACCGTCCACAATGATGATGTGGAATAAAAAAAATCATGACACATCATGGCATGGCACTGCTGACATGGACTGATTGATAATGTGTAAATGTCAAGCCACTGTTGCTGTTGTGTCTTTGATGTCTTCCAACCCCTCATGGCCCAGTGATAGGAAACCTTGATGATCTTAAGTATTGTGTTGTGGTCACCAGTTGGTGTCCCTTTCCTTTGATTTGATAGATGAGTTTACATGCCCAACTGCAAGGATGTGTTTCTGCATGCTTACCTTAAGCATCTCCTCCCTCATCATCCTATCATGGTGTGAGAGATTACCTGCATATTTAATTCTCTCATGATGAGAAAATATTAGTCTTAAAACCCCTAATCTAAGATAGAGCATTTGGATCTATAAATGAGGCTGAGACCAGGTGGCAAGTTAGGAGAGAGGGCCCAATGACTGTGTAATTGTGTAGTTCAAGCGTTCAAGGGTCAATATTGATCATTGAAACTATGCCAAAGATGAATATCAATAGAAACTACAATCAACAGGTAAATAGATTCGATAGTCACACAAACTTCTTTAATGGGCAATGTTTTTCATGTCATGATTTTGGGCACAAATTTGCTCAATGCATTGCTTACAAAACCATCATGACTAGAAAAGCACAAAATCAAAGGAATATAATAGGGATGAAGAGAAATTCCTATAATAATTTTTATCCTCTTGAAAATGAAATAGAATGCTTAATTTGTAACAACTTTGGTCATGAATAATTTGAATGCAGGTGAAAATTTTGGAAAACACCTCAAAAGGAGAAAATGCCATTAAATCCCAAGATATGGAGAACGAAATAATATCAAGGAGAAAGATGTGGTACAACCTTGTATGCAGAAGGACAAGAAAATTAGTGGTACATTGACAATGGATGCTTCAAAAATATGACAGGTGACAAAGAGAAACTTCACTCATATAATGCCTTAGAAAAGGAAAAGAATGTCTCATTTGGAAATGACACTCTAGCTATCATAAAAGGTAAAGGTTTCGTTTTCTTGAAAGAAAAGGTTAAAGCTGGAAATGTTATGAATGTAGATGGTTTAAATCATAACATGTTGAGTGTCAGTGAAATGTGTGATGAAGGAAATGAAGAGGTGTTTTGATCAAACAAATGTGTTGTTCATGAGCTTGATATTGGAGAGACCGTGATCAAAGGTACAAGAACTCCAAACAACTTATACATACTCAAAGGAGGACAAAAACAATTCTCTAAGCAAAAGTGATGAAAAGTAGTTGTGGCATAGAAGATTGGGACATCTAAGATTTTCTCAAATAAGAAAACCATGCAGACTCAAGGTTGTTCATGATCTTCCAGATATCAGCATCCCAGAAAATATAATATGCAAACCATGTCAAATAGGTAAGCAAACCAGAGCTCACTTCATGGAAAAGGAAGGGTCAGTTAGTAAGCCTCTTGAACTTATCCATACTGATTTATGTGGGCCAACAAGGAAAAAGTCACCTCGTGGAGAAGAATATTTTATTTTGTTCATTGATTATTTTTCCAGGATGTGTTGAATAGGTCTTCTAAAGCATAAAGATGAAGCATTTGAAAATTTCCAACCCTTCAAAGCTTTGGTTGAAAATTATTTAGATTGAAAAATAAAATTCCTCAGATTTGTTCGAGGAGGGGAATTTATATTGGATAAATTCTTTGACTTTTGTGAACAACATGGAATATAAAGGGAATTCTCCACTACAAGAACACCTCAACAAAATGGTGTAGTAGAAAGGATGAACAGAACAGTTCAACAAATGGCTCGGGCCATGCTATATGAATCTGGAACTCCTACAACCTTCTGGGGTGAAGCTGCATTCATTGCCTTGACTATTCTGAACAAAGCAAATGTTCAAGTAAATAACACTCAAACTTCACATGAAATTTGGTATGGTAGGACTCCTACTATAAAATACTTTAAAATTTTTGGAAGAAAATGTTTTATTTAAAGGACTGATGAAAAACTTGGTAAGTTTGAACCCAGAGTAGATGAAGGGATTCTTCTTGGTTATTCTTCTAAAAGTAAAGGATATAAATGTTATATTAAAAAACTTGGGAAAATTATTGAAAGCATTGATGTTGTAGTTGATGAAGCATGCAAAAATCCAAAATAGATAAAATCAATAGAAGATTATGACAATGAGGAAGATGGGGATTACTTTCCCACATCAAATAAAAATTATATTGAAGAAGAAACCAATGAAGCACTAGAAGAAGATATAATGGTAGAAGAAAAGACTTCATCCAGGTATGTTCAGAAAAATCATCTAGAAACTCAAATTTCAGGAGAAAGGGAGGTTGGTGTATAGACACAAAGAACTATTACAGGGACCTCAAGCTATCTAGCATTACTATCCTCCACTGAACCTCAAAATGTAAATGAATCATGCAAAGATGAATGTTGGGTCAAGGCCATGGATGGAGAACTTGAGAAAATTGAAAAGAATGACACTTGGGAATTAGTTCCTAGACCTCTTGATAAAAATATTATAGGAACTAAATGGATATTCAAGAACAATTTGAATGAAAATGGAGAAGTCATTAGAAACAAGGCCAAACTTGTTTGTAAAGGGTATTTTCAACAAGAAGGTATAGATTTTGAAGAAACTTTTGCACATGTTGCCAGACTTGAAGCCAGAAGAATGTTTCTTTCTCTTTTCAGTTCTCAAAAATTCAAAGTATACCAAATGGATGTAAAATCAGCCTTCCTTAATGTAGATTTGTAAGAAGAAGTTTATATTGAACAACTAGAAGGATTCATTCTTGGAAATGAAGCAAAACTTGTATGCAGACTAAAAAATGCTCTCTATGGTCTGAAACAGGCTCCAAGGGCTTGGTATTACTACCATGAAAAACATGTATAGCAACAAGGTTTTACAAAAGTTTCTACACATAGCAATTTATATACAAAGATTGAAAATGATAAATTGCTAATTATTATTTTTATGTTGATGATATCATTTTTGGTAGCAATGAAGAATCCATGAGTCATAATTTTGCTTCAGTAATGCAGCAAGAATTTGAAATGTCCTTTCTTGGTGAACTTCCTTATTTTCTTGGTCTACATGTTTAGCAAACTAAAGATGGTATTTTTCTTTCACAAACCAAATATCTCAAGCAGATCTTGAAAAATTACGGAATGGAAGATTCTAAACCTGTATGTACTCCAATGGTAATAGGATGAAGTCTTAGCTCAAATGATGAATCAACAACAGTACATCAACCAACTTACAGATCCATGATTGGCAGTTTGCATTATCTAACAGGTACCCAAGCTAACATCATGCATGCAATAGGAATAGTTGGAAGATTCCAAGCAAATCCAAAGGAATCACACCTTCAGGCAGTCAAAAGAATTTTCAAATATCTTCAAGGAACTCAAGATATTGGACTATGGTATCCTAGAGATGCATATCTTACTCTTAATGCATATAAAAATGTAGATTGGGCAGGAAGTGTTGATGATAGATAAAGCACTAGTGGTGGTGCATTCTATATGGGTTCTAGGTTAGTGTCTTGGTTCAGCAAGAAACAAAGTTCAATTGCTTTATCTACAGCTGAAGCAGAATATGTGGCTGTTGCATCTTGTTGCACACAACTACTTTGGATGATGCAAACTTTGCAAGGCATTCAGATCACATGTACTCCACCCATCTCCCTTCTATGTGATAATACAAGTGCCATCAATATTTCAAAGAATCTAGTCATGCACTCCAAGACCAAGTACATACCCATCGAGTACCATTTTCTACAAGAACAAGTGCTTGAACAAAAGGTCAAATTGGAGTATGTCCCCTCCAAAGAATAGGTTGCTGATATATTCACTAAACCACTGCCTAGAGAAACATTTGAATATCTCAAACAACAGCTAGGAGTTGTTACTGCATCATTCTATTGTTAAATCCAATTTTTCAAAGGAAGTTTACTACACGTTGCTTTCATGTAGTATATGTGCGGGTACACGTGAGTTGCCTTGGCTGAAAGTAGGTATATGTTTTTCTAACAAAAAAATAGTGGTAGCACAGGTTCAGGGGGAGCATTCACATTCCACATTGTTGGCATTATGATTGCTAAACTCAGATATTTCTTAGTTGCATCAGTCAGTAGTGTGATATAATGTCTTCTTTCATCATCTATATTTCAATGAGTTCTATTGGTCATATGATGTAGTTTATTTCCTCAATATCCTTAGGATTGATGATGTAATAATTGTTGTATTTATGTCATGTATAAAATTTGGTATATCCCCACTTGGTTGGGCAGATGAGTCAAATATGGTGTATCCCCACTTGGTTGGGTGATTGATGTATGTATGAGTTCATGGTCACAGGGAGGTCATACTCACTTTGTTGAGTTATAGTGTCATGTTATTATATTGAATCATATCTCTGTAGACTCGGCATGTACTCAAGGGGAGTATGGATAGCATCATGTAAAGGAGGATAGTAGAGTGGTCCGCCCTTTGCCCTTGATGTCAAAGGGGGAGAGTATTTTGGTATTTTGGTGTTGTAATGTATCTCTAACAGTCTTTATACCTTGCAATAGTCAACACCATCATGGTTGCCATCAAGTCCTAAAGGGGAGATTGTTGGCATTATGATACAAGTATTGTCCTTGATGGAAACTCTACAGGTCAACTTAGTTTTGATAAGAGGCTAACAGGAATATTTAGAGGCAATAGGGCAGTGGTACAGAGGATTAGGAAGATGGAACTAAGGTTTATTCATCAGAATAAAGAAGTTGAAGGAAGATGATGATGTAAGAGAAATTTAAGAGATACACACAAGTTCACTTAGTCCAAGCAATGTATACACGCAGGTCCTCAGAACAAAAATAGTGTATGACGTACACATGCACTCCCATAGAAGGCAACACATGTACATGTTGAAAACCATGGTTTTGGTCCAAGGTATTTGGTCCAAGGTATCTTCGGACCATGATATTTACCCTAGGTATTTAGTTTGAGGTAATTATTCTATGGTATTTGATCCAAGGTATTGGTGCTAAGTGGATTTAGTCCATGGTATTGAGAAAGGCCAAAAACTATATAAAGAAGAGAGGATCATAAGGCCATATGTGCAAGTGAATACGATTCTAAGGAATACTTCTATATGAAGTATATTTTATGTTGCAGGGTTATGTTTGAGACTAGATCTGAAATATTTATGTGCACCTTGAGTTCAATATCGGATCAGGATCATGAGACCTGAAATGACTTATTCTTGAATGATCTGATGTTTTGCGTCTATTTTATTCACTATCTATCATGATCTGGGTTTGTCTGAAGTCTAGAATTGCATCAAATTTCTGAGTCAATATTTGCAAATCTGTACACAGGTTCGTCTCGGCAAAAGAGCGTATACACGTATGTTTTGTTCTTTCAAGTAGCATATACAAAAGAGAGGTTTGATGTTCAGATATGATTGATCTATTAGATCAATATTGTTGATTTATTACTACTGCTATTTTGCTGTTGTCTGCCAAATCTCCTTAGATCTACATGTAAATCTGAATGCATAAGGAGGTTGATATTTGATTGATTGTATAAGTGGGAAGAAGTGTTTTCTGTTGCCTACCTGTGTAAAGTTTTTTAAGTTGATAGTAGATGTTCAGTACACTACTGGTTGGTACAGTTTGTGATTCATAGATTTTATGATTCAAAATCTTTAGAGGTATATGCAGGTTGGGCTGAAGGAAGTAATGTATACACATAGGTTTTCTTCATTGAGGTAGCGTATACAAACTGACACATGAATTTTTTGGGCTTCAGTTGGATCTGAATATTAATATAGGTTTCTCGGTTCAACACAATGTTTTGATGACAGTGATCTGATTGTTTCTGATTAACTTCATGTTGGTTGATGAATTTTGAGTTTCTAAATTTTTATGGGTTATTGATGAGTCAAGGTCTTCATATGTCTTAATATGTTCCAGGAGCATCCAGTTTGAAAATTCATGAAACATGGTCCCTGGTGGAAGAGTGGAGTTTTATATAGGTTGGTACCTACGTACTAGTAAACATATTGGCTAGTATAAGAGCTAGGGGGTTGTAGCTCCCTTCCAGTAGAAGCTGGAGAATGAGAGAAGGTTGTAACCTTCTGAAGGTAGAAGCTTGCGTATTGGTATAAGCCTACACCAGTACAATATTGTAAATAGATTTTCTTATTATTAAAAGAAGACAGAGACGACAGTAGTAGGTGGATTTCACCGACATTGGGTTTCCACCTTAAATCTTAGTGTTCATGTGTGTTGCTTATGTGTAATGGTTTATTATGTTTATACTACACATGGTTACTGTTTAATGATTGATGAAATACTGATACATTGATTAAAGATCAACATATGATGAATTAACTGAATCATAAGTTTATTGCATAAACGCTGGTTTCCTTAAAGACAGTTGCATGTACACGCTAGTTCCCCTCTCTGAAGTAGCGTATATAAATCTGATTATGAAAAATAAAAGTTATTGATATGATAATAATGATGCACCCCCTCAGTATCGATTCTGGTATTTTTAAATAAAAAAATTCCCAAAACTTGGGTATTTGTAAGTACAAAATGGCTCTGATAACCCTAGATATGACACCCACTAGCTATACCCTACTACTATTGAGCCTGCTACATATGATAACTCATAACAGCTCTAGCTAGCCTCCAAAGAGGAACTGGAAACTACTCTGGCACACCCACTGTGTGTTTCTACATATGAGCCAATATCTCCCTCATGGGAAGAGGCAACACACCCATGCTCAAACCCTCGAGGTTCATAAAAACCTCATGGAGACTCTGTGTGTCATCTCCCTCTTTGGCGGTTTCCACACCTGCTCCAGCCCTGGGTAGCTAATCACCCCACCTAGCATGGCAGGGCATGCCTATAGGACATACCGGTGCCAAATATGTGTTAATAAAACACGTCATGTAAATACTTTTTCACCCATAATAAAAAACATTACATAAACTTTAAATGTTAAAAAATACTTTTTGGTACCTTGATAAATCCTCCTACCTTGTGGACCCCATTGAGTGTCAGGGTTTATAATATCATTTCTAGATCCCATGTGTAATCCATGCCTGCATATTCATAATCATCAATCATGAGGATCTGGCCACTTAGCCACTTGAAGAAGTCACCCTAGAAGAAGTGTCTAATCTATCCCCCTCTAGTATGAGGTACTAGGGAATCCCATCGCTCCTATCTCGGCTCCTTGGGACCAACTATGTCCAGAATCATATGAAACCTCATCACAGAAACACTCTCAAGGATAAAGGACATGATCAAAGTATTGTACCCAAACTCTCTTTCGGCCCAAGTCTTACAAGTTGCCAACTATGCTTTCACCTGGTGGAGGACTCCCTCAAACTAGTTGAATACATGTGGTTGTAAACAATCTATTATTATTTGAAACTAAGCCTTTGAAGCCACATGTTGGCTCTTGGACCCTACCAATCATATGATCATCCATAGAATGGCCCTCATCAGCATATTTTTGATCCACTGAATGGGAAATCTATTTCTCACTACCCCACTGCCTGGTCTACAATGTATCCAAACCAATTCCATGAAGGCTCTAGGATCTTCTCTCCCTACTGGCACATTTACTTGTGCACTCGTACACAATAAATGAATTAGGAATTAAATATCATCTCTTTTGATCAAGATCTCGTGATCCTCGATCCTGAGCACACCATTATGTTCATGCCACAGTTGATAATCTAGCTAAGTAGTTCCTCCTGACCCTTGACCAGGTTATGTCTGGCATATTTCAACAAACCACATCTTTACAAATACATTTAGCATGTCAAATCATTTAGCATTTGTAGTTCCTCATTATCATGAGTTCATTCCCTCCACAAACTCATATTGGTGACTCAAAACCTGCATAAAAACACCCATGAATTAGTCTTTCAACTGGAAAAAACCCTGGGAAAGCAAGCAAGGGGATTTTTACTTGCACTTGGACAATTAAATCTTCCCCGCAAGCCCCACAAGGCGTGCTAATTCCCCTCCCTTGAATGGTTATAGCATTTAACACTCCCCTAGCCTCGGAGACTGCATTAGCCAGGCAGGCTAACAAGGGCTTGCCTAAAACCAAAATTTGACCCCAAAATTGACTGAAAAAGGTATTGAAATGAAAGATAAAAGTTAGGCCATCAACCTAGAATAGCTGATGCATCAAATGGTTTTCTGGATTTCTCGCATTCACTCAAGGAATATCTGGTCCTTTTTCTCTCCAGAACACTCTTACAGAACTCAAAATAGTGAAAATGAAGGCCTCTAACCCTTCTTATAGTCACTCTGGAGGTATGAGTCACCTTAGCTAGTCACAAATTGAATTTTTTCATTCCTATGTTGTTAATCATGCACCTTATTTGTATGTTGTTAAATTTTACTTATGCTTTGATGAAATTTTAGTGTTTATATGAAGAATTGACCACATTTGACTTTGGATGAGCACTTTATTTTTTGGGACCTTTTGTCGCTCTTGATATGAAAAATCCTTGAGTTACCATCTTCAAGCTTGTAAAACTCCTACGAAGATGATATGAAAACTTTATTTTTTGGGGCCTTTTCTCATTCTTAAATTGAAAAAATCCCCAAGTTATTTCTTCAGACTAGTAAAACACCTAGGGAGAATATTTGAGCAACTCTTTTATCTCTTTTTCCTAAATCTTTAAACTAAAAAAGGCATATCAAGTTTTCTTCATCTAACTCATTAAATTTTTATGAAGATCTATTGATTTTTTCAATATGTGACTCATTAAAATTTCACGAAGAATATCATGTTTACTCTATCCCCTCGTACTCATAACAAATGAGGAAAATGTCTACTAAGCATAGGTTTTGTCACTTTATCCGGACTTAGTATAATAACTTACACAAAAGGAACTGTGTTGGGTATACTATTAAACCTTTGTCACACCCAGTTATCAACCATGACAAAGGGACCCCCATGGAGTTGCTCTCTAAGATCTTTTCATACTCTCTAAATATGAAAAGATCACCAAGTTTACCCATCTGGACTTGTTAAACTTAATCAGATGGGGAAAATTGGACAACACAATGACTCAATATCTATATTTAGAAGGCCTTTTTTGGCAGCAGTCATTCCCTTGAACATGGCACTCCCTTAGCAAACGTTTTTTGTTAGCCTCTTTGATGAACCTTACCATCTTATGAGTTTAGCCTATATATACTGTAATGTTCCTACATCCATATATTTATCACTCTTTCATGTTCATGAGTCTTTGTTGTTTGGTAAACATTTCTGTCATTCCTTCTATTGTTCAAGGGATCCACCTATCCTTTGCTTCTTGTATCAACCATCGATCATATACTTCCATCACGCCCTATGTCTTTTTTACCCATTGCTCAAAATTTACCTCCAAAACAAATAATTCTTGTATCATTTCATGTTGATTGATGTAAGACACTGTATTTCCTACCTTTATACTAGTCTCTTCCTATCGACTTCAACCCTCTATCTAGGAAGCAAATCTAGGAACATATCAGAACCCTAGAACTTGCAGTCATCAGTGGAAGGTTACCTTGTGTTTGGCTGGTAGTTTTCATCATTGGATCCCATTTGAATGATGCTATGAGTGTTCGATGACAACATCATTATTCACACTCACTAGATTGTACTGTGCATCTTGGAGACCATCATCCTTATCGGTGGCCATCCTTGCGTTTATTAATAGTTTTCATTATTAACTAGTAATTAGATGATTTCTTACATGTTTGACATAAAATCCTTTATTCACGTGTGCAAAAACATGTTGTTCATATAAAGTGGTGACCAAGACCTTGGGTACATGCTTACATCATTCATCCTTATTTCCTCTCCCAAGATATGTATATTATTTTTAGAGAAAACTCATTAGGATGATCATATTAGTACACAGTTCCACAATTTTCTTATTGGTGGACAATACAGTCATACGTCTTTTTTGAAATAACTTTGACATAGCTACTAAGCATGGGAATGCTTGACTTAGGACATGATTTTATATTTTTTCCATATGTGATTTATTTAAGGTTCCCCACAATCCTAAAACTTTGATCCTCTCTCTCCTTTTCCAAACACTATTTATAAAGTATTTTGGCCATCATCATCATCTCCGACCTCAAACTTTAGGGGGAATATGTTATATAGGAAAATGACCTCCTCATCAAATTAGAGGAGAAAGGCAGTTTGGTTAAAGACATGACCTAATTCATAGTTCTATTTGCCAAAGTAACGCAAGCTAGGAACATGCAAGAAGAGTTATAATGCTCTTCATGCACTAGCCAAGGGTGTTAGTCCCAAGGTTAATTCAATATTTTTCCTAAAGTGTAGAATTATCCAAGATTTGTGAAATTACAAAGGTCAAAGAGTAGTTTGACTAACTGACACTTTACGTTTCACTCAAATGTGAGTCTAAAAAGTAGGAAACATCTACCCCTGACCTAACTAAGGACATGTTATTCCTAACGAGGTCTCATGGAAAGGGAAAGAGCAATAAAGCAACGAAACATCTTAGATTTTTCTTCAATGGAACTCATGAGAGAATTGAAAAGGATGAGCCTCTCATCATCTATATATTGGAGGCTTGGGCATCACAATTAAGGTGAAATGATTGTCAAAACTTTGTATAATATATAGTGGTTATGCTACCAAGAGGTTGAGAGAGAGAGAGAAAGGAGCGTGAGGACTAGAGGTAGATTGATCTAGCCACGATGGTTGTAATCATTCTTCTTCAATATAAGAATATAGATATGTTGTTATGTTGTCTACTTGGTGTTGATGTAGTTTTTATTTACATGTTTATTCAATACCATAACTTATAAGTATCTTATATTCATGTTGTTTCATATCTTTATGTATCAATTTTTCAATTATTAGAGTTTATATGTTGTAGGATTACTCTCCTTCTTGTTTATGTGTAGGTGTTCATTTAGGAGATGGCAGGGGGGTCTTTTTCTTTGCCACATTGGGTTCTCTATCAATGTTGCACAAAGGACTGAGGTAATATCTCTTCTTCTACTTTTTCAATCATGCATTGATATAGATATGTATATGCTTCTTTAGGAAAACAATAGTTAATCTGAAATGTTCTGCCTTGGATCTAGGGAAGATCTGTGAGGGTATTCTAGCCAAAACCACTTGTGCATTAATCCCTATAGCACTCAAATACCTTCTCAATGAATTTGATCTCATGGAATATAAAAGGTCTAAATGGACCTACCAAAATAAGGCTTCTCAAGAAAAAAATAATGGCAAGTAAACTGAAGATACCGCTCATTCAGGAAACTAAGGTAGGAAGAGAGGATATACCTACTGTTCAAAGGTAGTGCTGGAAATGTTATAAATGCATATAAAAAATTGTCAGAGGAAGGGCATCAGGATAGTTAATAATATTTAATGAAAATCTGTTGGATCTTAAAACATCCATGTATACTCATAACCTAGTAACAACAATCTTTCAACTAATTGGAGCTCCTAAAACTCTATGTGTTACCAATGTTTACACACCACATAGAGTAGATGATAGAATTCACATGTTGAACACACTTAACAAAATACATGAAGAGATTCCTCCCTCCCATTAAATTATATGTGGAACTTTTGATATGATACTTAACCTTTCTGAGTAAATAGAGGGTCTTGGGAGATTAGATAAGGATCGAAAGCTTTCAAGGAGGCCCTATATTTGATGGAAATGGTAGATGTGAATACTACTAATGACATATATAACTAGAACAACTGAAGAGCTGGTGAAAGAAAAATTGATTCACATCTCGATAGGTTCGTAATCTCATAATTGATCCTCCTAGAAATCCCATAGATAGATGGTAGAATCTTACTTTACATCAGCTCTGACCACTAACCCATTGCCTTGAATATCCACCTCTTAGGAGGCCCAAGAATAGACTCTTTAAATTTAAATATTTTTGGTTGGACCATCCAAGCTTCTAAGCCAACATGAAGGGGTGGTTAAAGAGACTCTCCCCTAAAGCGGATCCCAAATGTTTTAATTTCAAGAGAAACTAAAGCACATCAAAAATAGAATCACACAGTAGAACAAAGGATTATTTTGGAACATTCTCAAGGAAGAAAAGTCCTTTAGAAGTAGATGGAAGAAATTCAGAAAGCACATTATTCAAAATGGAATCATATATCAAATGAAGCAAGAGGAAAAATATTGGCAATGAACATGGGAAGAAAGAGCTAAGAAGGAAGAGAAACTATGGAACCAAACATCCAAAATCCAATGGTTAAAATGTCGGGAACACAAAACCAAGTTCTTCAATAGATATGTGATCCAACATAGGAAGACAAACAATATTCTATCCCTAAGAAGTAAAAAAAAGAAGTGGTTTTCTCTTAGGAGGAAATATATGAGGAATTGAACACCTTCTTTGGAAGCCTACTAGTGCATCCCAACCCGGATAGGTCCCTTGCCATTAGGGACATAGTAAACAATATTCCTACAATTTTGAATCAAGATCATAACACTACGCTTCTCAAATACATGATTATGCAAGATTTAGAGGAGGGTTTTATGTAATTTCCTTCAGGAAAATGCCCTAGGATAGATGGCTTCACTACTAACTTTTTCAAAGCTTGTTGTACAATAATAAAGGAGGAAGTCCATGCCATTATGGAAGACTCAAGGAAAGAAAAAATAGTGGTGGATTCCATTAATAAAAGCCTCTTAACTCTCATTCTCAAGGAAGAGGGAGTGGACACCCAAAAAATATTTTGTCCTATATCTCTCTGTAACATTATCTACAAGATCATCTTTCAAGTAATAGCTAATAGGCTCAAACTGTTGTTACTACTCCTGGTTTCTTCCAATAAATCAAGATATGTGTAAGGGAGGCAGATATTAGACATTATTACTCTATCCCATATGTCAAAAACTATAGGTAGCTTGGGATTCTAATGAATCTCGATATGTTAAAATATTTTGACAAAATAATTTGGTAGTACATGAAGGAAGTTCTCAAAGCTTTCAGCTTCCACAATGACTAGATTGAATGGATCATGGCCCTAGTTTTAGGTGCCTTATTATGTATTCCTTTCAATGGTGTCCCCACCCATCCCTTAATTCCTTCCTGTGGAATAAGGTAGGGAGGCCCCCTATCCCCTTTCCTCTTTATTCTCATGGCTAAGGGTCTAGGAAGAACAATTTGGGTAGCACATAACAATAGTTAGTTGATAAGCTTAAAACTTCATGGCGACTCTTTTGCTTCCACCCATCAATATTTTTTGGATGACACCCTCCTTATGGGCAAACAAACTGTTGCAAAGGGATAGAACTTTTAGGAACACTTTGAACATCTTTTCTAAAGCCTCAGGGACCATGATCAATCTGTAGAAATCCAAAATATTTTTCTTCAACACCTGTCCCATGATACAACAAAATATTATCAAAATCCTTGGTTTCATAATTGCTCCCTCCCCTCAAATATTAAACCCCTCAAGAATTCCACCCGAGAATACCTTCTAACTCAACTTCAAAATAAACTTTGTAATTGGACCTTTACGTCCCTTAGTCTAGTTAGTCATCGTGTCCTGATCAAATTGGTTTTGCAAGCTATGCCCTTATACCTCTTCTTGGCCCTATCTACCCCCAAATCTATCTTAAACTCCATTCACAACATTCAAAGGAATTTCCTTTGGACAGGCTCTAAGAAAAAAAGGAAATGGGCCCTAGTCTGATCGGACAAGCTTTTCAAGCAAAAACAAGCAGGACAACTTGACCTGATAGACCTAGAAATTATGGGAAATGCCTTGGGGGGGAAACTTGGTGGAAGTGGCTAGACACCTCCACCACCCCTTAGGGATCACTCTAGAAACCCAGATACGCCCCTAATAAACAATGAAAAAATATCATTTGGCTACTAGATTAGGTCATAAGATCTATTGTCTAGAACCAGGTCGAGAAGAACAAATGGATCATCCAGTAGCATAGCTTTTAAAATATTCGTAATGGAAAACTTTCTCTCTTCTGGGAGGATGCATGGAAACAAATTCTAAATCTAAATGAATAAAGCCATGACCCCTTGCAAAGGCTAATGGAGTGTAAAGGAAAAATTATAGTGGCTCAATACTAGAAACCTACCCCTCAAGGAAGAAAATGGAGAGAATGTCTTAGAATATAGGACTAGAAACCCCTTCCAGACAATTTATACTGGGAAACATTCAAAGGAATTCCTCAAGATTGTCATATCCTAGTGGATACAGAATATGATAAATTAAGGTGGGGAAGAAACTCAGGAGGCATCTATATACTGAAGGAAGGCTATGGATATTTGGCCAATGACAGATAATTGGAACATAGTCTGCAGTGGATTTCTCTATGGGAAAAATACTAGTGGCTGAAAATCATGCTCTTTATCTCATTGGTCCTTGATGGTAAAATCCTCACATAGGATAATCTTATAAAACGTGATTTTTTGGTCCCATATCAATGTTTTCTTTGTGAGAACTAGGGGGGAATCCATTAATAACCTCTTGAACTCTTACGTTTATACTTCAACTCTTTGGGAGTGGGGGACTAAAGTTTTCAAGACGTCAAATAGAAACACAACAACATTTCAAGCCACTCTGGATAGCTAGATACCTCATATTAATTCTCACCTTGGTGTCAACAGAGCTTGGAACTTATTTCGAGGGCCCCTTTTCTGGGTAATATGGAAAGAAAGGAATGTGGGAATTTTCAGAAATCTACAGGCTATAGGGGAGTTTCTTCTTACCAAAGTAAAAAAGGTAATCCAGGAATTGGTCTATTTTTTGGTTTTCCTCTCATGCAAGGCCCTCTACATTCTTTAAAACTTCACATCCTTTAGATCCTTGAGCTAGAAAATATTCCTCCCATTACAATTGAAATTCCCTCCATCAACATTGATATCCTTGATACCTTGTCCCCTCCAAGCACTAATGTAATCAAGCTCAATTACAATTGGACCTCTAAGGGAAACCCATTATCTACAGGTTTTGGAAGAGTCTTAAAAAATCACAAGGGTAAAATTCTCTGGATATACTATGGGATATTGGGGATAAATAATAATAATGCAGTCGAGGTTTAGGCTCTGTAGCATGGGCTCAAAATCACCAAGTTTAAGAAAAAAAAAATTTCATTGTCAAAGGGGACTTAGTGTTGTCCACCCTTATTTCCTCTAAGCTCTAGAAAAGACATTAGTCAGCAAAGTGACTGCCAACTGGAGGCTTACAAAGACTCTCCAATGCACTCAACAACACATCATCAACAGAAGCTAGGCCCACTGCCAGATGATCAAGAGAAAGGACAACTTCATGGAAGACAAGTTGGTAAATAAGGAAATGGTTGGTAGAAATATGTTAATCTCCCATGCATGGCATGGCTTAACTAACAACCATCTACGTCAGAAGTATGAAGAGCTCCATTAAAATGACAGATACATTTATGTTCTTAATGAGGCTATAAACTAGCTTAGCAACACAAAGATCACCATTAATGGACTCGTACAATATCATTCAAGGTTTTTTTGATGAACTTCATCACTCGTACCACACATAATTATTCTCCTAAAATGCATTTGATCTCTAGAAGTACTATGAATTTCAATTGTTGCCCTTCACATCCTTCGACCAGTATGATGAATCATTCAATCACCAGGGTTGATCTCTTCATACACATGAGCCTCTCCTACATTGATTTCCTCATTACTCTCCTTGACCTTCTTAATCCATGGAAGCTTTATGTTCCCCCCACCCATATTTTCTTTGTCTTCAATTTTACTTTTCCCCTACTTTGTTAGCCACTCACCACTCTCTACGTCCCATTAATTTTCACTCCTCCTTCTGTATATATCTTGCATGGCTTGAACCCCTCACTCTGGTTGTGGCCCCTCGCCAAGTCGACAAATGAGAGGTTGAAACATGTACCGATGGTGCTAACATGATATGAAGCCTATAACTAGGGTTGAGACTGCATCTTGTTGAGCTACTCTTAATTTTCATAACATCATCCCTTTAAAGATTCAAGAGAACATCAACCATCTAGAGGAGAAGAAAATGAAAATCAGGTGGCATATCAACAGAAAGGAGGTGGATGAGTACTTCAAGTGGATTTTTGACCTGGGATTCACTAGAGCTAGATAAAATATTTTCAATCGCGCAATTGAACTCACCTAGACTATGAAAACCATCATGGGTGTATCCATTCAGGAGAATATTCAAGCCATACAAGCTTTGGAGGAGAAATTGGACTTAATGGATGTAGAATTCATTGTCTTCATTGAAACGGCACACCACATGAAATTTGTAACCAAGGGATCATCACACTATGAACTGCTCAAGCATCGGGTAGGAAAGAAACATGACGGGAATGACTTCTTGCCCCGGAACCCCAACAATATAAAGCAAGGTGGTTTTTCAGTCGACGAGGTGAATAAAGATGGAGTTCCAGTAAGCAGGTCACCAGAGGAACCCATCACTATTGGAGAGGATTAACCTAGCTCAAATAAGTTACATGTTTTAGAATTTTTTTCTCATTTTTTGTATCTCAACCCTATGGGTCTATCAATTGAAATATCTAGTTTAGGGTATTAATAGCCAGTCAAATAGTGGTCTCTCATGAAACTCCTCCAGGGAGTGTTTTCCCTTAAAAATTGTACTTAATTCTAGTATCAAGGTTGGTAGGGTGACAAGGCTTAGGCAGTACAAACCTTCAAAGGCTAAAACCTTTTGCAAATGGTCAATATTCCAGTCAAGCCAGCCATGGATAATAGTTTTGTAATAAACTCCATCTTACTTACAAAAAAAATATTTCAATGATCATAAGCATTTAGATAGTAAAAACTAACCAGGATTGAAATGCCATAAATCACAATTTTCCTATCCTAGGCTGAATTTTGAAGTTTCAGGTTGCAGTTTTAGTGGGAGATTAAGGAATAGGGTAAAATGAAACTTATAAAAAATTGAAGGAAGAGAATGGGAAATCTGGAGTAAATCTTTGTAAATTATGTGGCTTAAATTATGACAGATTAATAAATTTTCACATAAATGTGATATGGCCGTTAACCATTACTCAGAATAAAATTTTAGGCTAATTAGATTATGCACAAAAGAGATTAAGCACTAAGAGCACGGTTTTTTCCTTCGAGCACATAGACACAAAATTTATTTGACGAGGGGCTATGAAGTTATAAATCTGTCATTCTAATTTATAAACATGATGTTCCAGCACCAAAATTAACCAGGATGATAGACTTCAGGTAAAAACATCATGCATGAATAGGATGAAGCGTCAGTCTAGCAAGAGAGGAATATTTAATGAAGAGAGTCAAATAATTAATTGAATAAATAGAAATATGAATTACAACAATTAAATCCAAAAAATAACTAAAGTGAAATGGATTGTTAAATGCAAAGTTAGAAAATTAGCTGATATTAGAAGCAACTCTAAATATTTATAAGCAACAATAGCACTATATAGATTATGTTTAAGAATATTGTATCTTGAGAGAGCATCAAATTGATGTTTGAAGGAGATGAGAATTTTTATTGATCAATATATGACAGAGAGACCTTTTGATATGATTTTAAAAAATTATGAAAGAGGGACTTGAAATCTTGTGCAGGTAGGTTCTTCCATAATTGGTATTTGGAGCTTCGTTTTAGTTGGTGTTCATAAATAGGGATTCAATGCTTCCTTTAAGTTGGTGCCTAAAAATTAGCAAATTTATGCTTACATAGAGAGAAATATGGTTTAATCCTTTAGTAGCTTGTAGCCTATAATAGTTTATGTAATCTAAAGTTGTAGCTTTATTTTCCTTCATAATTAAAAAGATATTGGTTTTCCTAGTTGGTTTTCCAAGTTAATATCTTGTGCCCATATTTTTGAGTTTGGTGTATTGATCCATTATTTTGTTGCTAAGTATTGTTTTACTTTGAGTAAAGGAATTTTGGAAATTATGATAATATTGATTCACCTCCCCCCTAGTATTGTCCTAGTTTCTAACAATTTCTATCAGAGAAACATTCCTTCAGAAATAGTCTAATAACTAGAAGGAAGATCAAGGACAATGACTAATTTGGATGGAGGACACATTAACAAGGCTTCTACGCTTATTGGAACAAGCTATACATGATGATAGGTAATAATAAAGACTTACTTCCAGTCGCTTCATGCATATGTTTGCAACGCATCACAAGATGGATATGTAAAGCGACCAATTTTAATTACCAAAGATGATAAGCTTGAACTCACTTATAATGCTAAGGAAATGAAGGCACTGATGCTATTTTTAGGGTGCTGTAGTTTATAGGATCTCAAGGTATTTGAGTATTGTATCTCAGGAATCTTATATTGTAAATACTTGTCAATCTACCAATGATTTCCAAATAAAAGAAAAAGTAGAATAAACAAATGAAAAGTGGGTATAAATAAATGAAAAAAAAAAGAGAAAAAAACAAAAATATTGAAAAAGAATTAAAAATAAAACCCCCTCAAAATAAAAACAAAAAAAAATAATACTAAAATCATTGCAAGTCTAAATTCCACTACTCATAGTTAGTTTTCTTCATCATTGTTAAATAAATAGTGTGTGAAACTTGTTCAAAATGCCACAATTTCTAGTTACTTGTTTAATCATACTATTTAATCATGGTTAAACTTCTTTATGTAAATTAGGTTAGAGAATAAAGATTTTTCCAACATTCTAATCTAGGTAAATCAGTAGTTAGGTAGAAAATGACATTGATTCAATTGCTTAATCTGAACCAATAGGAGAAATAAGTGATAGGATTTAGATAGTTTTTCATTCTATATAAAAGAAAATAATGTGGCTTCACTAGTCTGACTGCATCCTTTAGGAAAAAATAAAACGTTAGTTTAGTTATGGGTAGGTAAATTAGATGGTTTTGATGAATATATGTCTATGCCATTTTATCCTAGGTTTTAATGTCATTCAAAAAAGGAAAAAGGGCGTGATTAGATAGAGTTCTTTCATATGTTATATTTTTAACCTTTATCCTAAGTCCAAAAGGAAAAACATGAAAATCACATGGCGATAAAGATTCTTTGTCGTATATGGTTATTCAACATCATTGTTAGGGCATCGAGATCTGATCTTGCTCACAATCCATGGCCGAAATATTTCTTTGGTCCACCCTCTCCATCCTGTCTTTACCATCACAGGGGGGGTCCGAAAAGGGTGTTTCCCTGCCGAGTCCCATCCCCTACATGGAAGCTTCTCCCGATTTCACACCATGCCCCCCCGCGGGCCAAAATCACTTACCACTCTCTACCCCCTCCAAAACCATTGTCCCCTTGCCCGCTTTACCACATCCCCACCATGAATGCCTTTGCCATTCACCTCCTGCCACATCGCATAACCATTATCCACTTAAATGCACTCCCAACAAAAACAACCATTCAGTATTTAATTTCAATTCCCGGGTAACCCTTAAAAATTAACGGTCCCGCACCACCATGCTCTTCCTTTTAAAAGCTTTCTGGAGCCATCATTTTCCTCCTTTTACTGCTCATCCTCTCACTTCCCTCATTTTTACTGGCTTATTCCCTCTAATTCTCAACTTTACATAGTGATCATTTTCATAGTATTTGCATGACCAGACCAAGACAAAAATTGACAATCCTCGGTTTTCTTTACCTAACAATTCGCTACCCAAACCGTTTCCCGATAAGGTCTTTTGTCAAAATCTCCTATCTTTCATTAATACATTCATGCTTCACAAGAGAAAAACCTAGGAGAAGGTTGTTAATCCCTTGATCCCTCCCTCCATAGATTTAGATCACATCCCTTTGGTCGATAGTGATTATTGGATTAATGAAACCCAGTGTGATTGTGACTTTTTAGGGTTATATTGTTTGTTGGAAGACATGCATGTAGATAAAACTGATGAAATTTGGCTCTGGGAGTCTAACCTTCCCCATTACATATTCCCTGTAACATTCCAATCCCCTAAATTTACCAGAAAATGTCAGCCATGTTATGTCCATGCCAAAAGAGCTATCATGTCCCCATCTGGTGACATTCTCTTTACCATTATTGCTCCATCCATAGACCAAATAATACTAGTTCCCTCTATGAAAATAGTACTCCTTTCTCCTTAGAAGCCCTCACCCAGCTTTATCAGAAGTTGGATTTTGCTACCAAAGCCAAAATCTTTGAGATCTTCTTGTCAGATAATGACCAGTTACCTAAGAAGAATCCTCCATACCCTTCTTCCATCTTCCCTGATCAAGCTAAGAAAATGATATCCATAATTTCCTATATTTTGGGTTATAATTCTTATCACTGGGTTGATGAGCCCATTTTAGGTTTCCTCTCCATATTTTCCATAGATAGTAAGCCATCCATTATATTCAATTTCAGTCAATTCTTAGCTGACAACATTCATGAGAAATTTATAAAATTTCCCATAGAGCAAGTGTTTAATTACACCTCTATTTTAATCTATATGTTCCTTTACTATCATGAAGATAAGTTCAAATTTGTGATGGAGAAGCTTGATGATACAGGAAACCAAAAACCAATGATCTTTTGGAATTCATTGGTCATGAAAGGACAACAAGAGTTCTCTTATAACCAGTTTAGTAAGGATTTTGTTCACCCAAAAATGAACATCCTAAACAGTTCCATACAACCTAGAATCAGTGAATATATTAAGAGAATTTTGCATCTAAAAAATCAGGCCAAGGTAGGGGATTGGTATTTATACCAAAATTACATAGAAATCAGGGTTTATGGTTGCGAATTGGCACCATATAAACTCCTTAAATACCTCCCCATGTGTATTTTTTCCCTAGAGTATATTAGACATATGTTAAATTCTGATGACATTCATTTTGTGGTGGCCGGAAAGAAATCACAGTTCTGTATAAATACAAAAGTGGGCCCATTGGTATGTAATACCAAGACAGCCTATGAAGAAGCAGACAAGATGCTTAAAGAAATGAAGTTCAACCTGAGTTTTACATGGTCTTATGACCCTTGTGGCATTATTTCAAATCTTAGAGTAGAAAATAAAAGTACTCCCTACATCCATACTTCAAGGCTTGGAAAAGAAAAGTATGCAAATCAGTTGGAATGGACATAAAACACCTTGCAAGAAGTTGAATAACAACTCTTTTCTACTTCCAGTTTGTAGACTCCCACTCCTCAGGCTAAATCAAGCAAAATAAAAAGGGAGGAGGGATCATCATCGACCACTATAAGTGAGGCAAAAGAGTTTAGGATTAGTTACAGGAAGAGGAAAAAATTGACTCCTAGGATATATGTGGACAAAGAGACAGAAGAGAAAGTTGCCATCATAATTATAGACTCATTACCTACAAGCACCAAATTTGTAACACCTCTTAGACCTTCATCATCACAATGTCATAAGGAAACAAAGCTAGAGTCACAGAATGTCTAAGGAGAGAAGGAAAATACAGTTTTTGATAGGTATAGGGAGATTAAGCCTAAGAATGAGATTCTTAAAAATAATACCTATAATCAATTTTGGAAGCAGGCCTCTAGCTCACATAGCAGATTTTTATCAGTGTTTGACACAGAGCATGGGAATATGCATGTGTCTTTTCTTGAGGCCCAAAATCCATATCCAAAAACATCAGCTGACTACAAGAGCACTACATTTGAATTCAGCACCAAACACATCCATCCCATTGATCAAATGGAAATGCATAAGCAGACTAGTGAGATGATATCTTCTACTTATCTATCACTTTTATGTCATTGTCCAAGTTGCAGGTTTCATTAACTAATGTTCAATCTCAGTTGAAAATGGAGAAAGTACCTTCCTTAGCAAAGGATAACAGAATTAAGTCTTTGGAGAATTTGGTGGTCAAAATAGGATATGATCCTAAAGATGTCAATGTTACAGAGGAGATTATCATGAAGAAGAATTTGGACATTGCAGCATTGAGAAAGAGGCTTAAGCTACCAGCCACAGAGGACCCCTTAACCAATGACATTATAGAAAACGAAGCACAGAAGGTTGACATGATGAAGCTGATTATAGAGAAGAACATACAGATTAGACAAATGGAGGCAGAAATGGAGTAGATGATAAAGGAAAAAGAACAGAATCAGAAGATGGCCATTGTCCCCTTGGATGCCATACCCATTTCTCAGCTTCTAGCAATAGGAACATCCATTGCAGTTACTTCTTCCACTTATACTGTAAGTCATGAACACGTGACAAAGACACTAGAGAACATGGAAATCTAGTGAAAAGAAATCAAGACTTTGCAGGAGAAGCTCAAAGCTTTATAAGTACAAAAAGCCAAAGCAGAAGCTTCTCGTATAACTAAAATGAAGAAATCAAAGAGATTGTTGGAGAAGTTTCAAAAGGTATAAAGGGATACCTCGATTGGTCAGACCTTGGCCCAAGCCAAGGAAACCATATAGATCGGTATTCTAGACTCTATGAAGGAGATTTGGTCATTTATCCAAATCATCTTTGAGAATAAGGAATTGATAGAAAAGGCTACATAAACCATTGTTCATGGAAGGGAAAATCTTGGAGAAATGCCCACAGAAGCCTCCAACATTATCAGATTCCTGAATTCTAAGTCAAAATATGAACTTGAATAATTAGGAACTAGTGACAGAACTACCACTATTTTAGAAGTCAAGAATTTTTTTATGAAGAGGAGCCTTATTGATCAACTAGAGGAAATATGTGAAACATTGGAGCTAGGAGTAAATAGGTTCTGCAACAAAATTGAAACATTGTCCTAGAAAGGACTGCCCAACATTTATGTAATAAATGATAAATTGATCACTCAGGAAGACTGTCCTGAAGATGAAGAAAATAGCCAAAATAAGTATCAAGTTTAGTGGGATAAATGGCAGTATGACAACAAGGGCATTTTTAGAAACCATGTCAATGATTTCTACATACAGAATGAGGTAAAACACATTTTTACAGTGAAACCAACTTTTTCCAAATACACAAATGTCGATGAAATTTACTGGAGGGTAATTAAATTGACCATACCAGATCAAAATAGATGGGAAGAACCATGTGATTTACTAGATTAAAGGGTACTTTGGGTGCAGTAATACAATGGCTAGCACATCAAATAGCTCCTATAAAATTCCTTACCTTAATCAAGAATATACAGTGGAAGTAAAACATCAACCAACTATACTAGATAATATGAAGTATTGGCAGGTGTTTGGCGGTGATAAACACATTGAAAGATTTCTGCAATCTAAGGATGAATTTCAAGATGATACTATAGATTTGGAATTTGAATTAGAAAATCAAATAGCTATGCATTCTAATGTAGAAAGGTAGTTAGAAAATTTAGGTGTAGATAAAGTTGTAAATAAATTAGCATTTCTTGAGACAGACCCAGAAAAAGAAGAGTTTGAAACACTTCAGCGAAAGGATAATTTTTTACCTAGAGATCTAGCTCCATTAGAAGAATTATTTGATTTCAATGATGTGTCTAAATAGCCTAAGATTGAGCTTGCAGGAGCATCGGTAGAAGCCTGTAACGTAAGCGGTGAAAAAGATCCCAAAATCATAAAATTGTCTAAATCTTTCCCAGCTGCTGAAAAACAAAAATACACATATTTATTCAAGGGGGTTAGTGATGTTTTTGCATGGAGCTAAACAAATCTTCAAACATATGATACAAAGATTATACAACACAAAATTCCAATTAAAGAGGATTAGAAACCATTTAAACAAAAACTTCGAAGAATAAATCCAATTCTGATGCCTTTAATTGAGAAGGAAATTAAAATAATGTACGACTCTAAAATCATAGTTCCTCTTAGGTACTCTAAACAAGTTTCCAATATTGTGCAAACTAGGAAGAAAACATGTGAAATCAGATTATGTATGGATTTTAGGAACCTTAATAATGTCTCCTTAAAGGACAACTACCCTTTACCAAAGATGGATCACATTCTGCAGAAGGTAGTTGGGTCTTCTAGGATTTCTTTACTAGATGGTTTCTCGGGTTATAATCAAGTTTTAGTTCACCCTGATGATCAAGATAAAACAACCTTTACTACTCCATGGGTTACTTTCATGTATGTGAAAATGCCTTTTGGGTTAATGAATGCTAGAGACACATTTCAAAGAGCAATGGATATTGCTTTTGCTGATGAAATTGGCCAATTTATTGTGATATATCTAGATGACATCACGGTTTATTCTAAAACTGATCAAGAACATATGTCACATTTGAGAAGAGTTTTTGAGAAATGTGGACAATTTGGGATTTCTTTAAATCCCAAGAAAACACTATTTGGCCTTGAAGAGGGAAAAATTCTTGGTCACATCATCTCTAATGAAGGTATTAAAATTGATCCCAAAAGGATTGAAGCCATTCTAAAAATCAATCATCCTAGAAACATTAAGGAACTTCAATCATTTATTGGTAGACTAAACTTCCTAAGAGATTCATCCCTAACCTTGTAGAAGTACTTCTTAGAAACATAACAAATATGTTAAAAATAGATTCATAAATTAGATGGAACATTGAAGCTAGGCAATCATTTGATCAAGTTAGGAAAGCTTTGACAAAATCACCAGTCCTAATCAATGCAGATTTTACTAAGGATTTTATAATCTTTTCATTTTCTTCTGAACACACTGTTGTAGCTATCCTTTTACAAAAAAATGATGAGGGATTTGAACAACCCATTTCTTTCTTTAGTAACGCTTTAAGGGATACTACACTCAAATATAATATAATGGAAGAACGGGTGTTTGCATTGATAAAATTGATTAAAGACTTCAGAGTGTATATCCTCCATTCTCACATAATTTATTATGTACCAAATGTTGTAGTTACGTATATTTTAACACAAAATGGACCAGATGGCAAAAGAGGAAAATGGATTTCCATAATTCTTGAGTATGACATGGAAATCAAGTGAACCAATCCTATCAAAGGACACGGATTAGCCAAATTGATGGTTGAATCGAATATTAATGCACTGGATATCAACTTTGTAGCTGCATTAGGTGATCAAGAGGAACAAGTGACTCCACAATTAGATGAGGCTTTTATGACCTCACCTTGGTATGCAGACCTCAATTTTGTTTTATTCAATTTAAATGCTCCTCCTAGTCTAAATAAGACAAAGGCTATATTTATGAAGTTAAAAGCAGTAAAATTTTGCATCATAGATAATGTTTTATATTAGAAATATGTTGGTAGTATTCTACTAAAGTTTCTATTGAAAGTTGATGTAGAAATAACCATGCAAGAATTCCATGAAGGTGATTGTTGTGGACATATATACTGGAAAACCACTTCTAATAAGATCCTTAGAGCTATTTTTTACTGGCCTACCCTTTTCCTAGATGTTCATAAGAAGGTAACCTCTTGCCATAAATGCCAAATATTTGAGGGAAAAAGAAATATATTGCCTTTACCTTTGAAACCATATCTGTTGAAAGTCCTTTCCAACAATGTGGATTGGATTTCATTGGAGAGATCCATCCACCATCCTCTGCCTAACATAAATGGATCCTCACTGCTACTGACTACTTCACCAAATGGATTGAGGCCACACCTTCCAGACTAGCCACAAATTTTATTATCATCAAATTCTTAGAAACCAATATCCTGTCTAGATTTCGCTGTCCAAACAAGCTCATAATAGACAATGTTACAACTTTTAAATCTAATAAAATGATAGATTTCTACAACAAATACCACAATACTTTGGTACATTCAACTACATATTACCCATACGGTAATGGGTTGGCTAAATCTTCAAATACGAGTCTCGTAAACATTATGATGACGCTATTAGAAGAGAACAAAAAGTCATGGCACAACAAGTTGATAAATGCACTTTGGGCTAATAGGCTCACAATAAAGAAATCAATTGGCATGTTACCATACCAATTGGTTTATGGAATGGACGTTTTCTTTTTCATCCTATTTTGGAATTCCAATCATGAATATAATTCAGGAATTGCAGGTTGAGCCAAATGACATCCAAAGGAGAATTGATCAAACAATCCAGTTACATAAATACAGGGAAAAAGTCTATAATAAGACTCGGCTCATCCAAGAGAATATCAAAATAGTTTTTGATAGAAGAACTAAAGCAGATGATTTCACCTTAGATGATAAAGTTTTAAAGTGTGATCCCAGAAGAGAGGACAAAGAAAAGCATGGAAATCTTGACAATCTATGCACAGGCCCTAATGTCATTTATGCTTTCAGAGGAAACAATGCATTTTTTCTCAAACATATAGATAGGACAGAGATGCCTGGTGGACCTATGAATGGCAGAATGTTGAAGCACTATATCTGTAAGACTCATAATTTTTTCTAGCATTAATCATTGTAAATATCATTGTCTTTATTATTTTGATTGGGTGACCTATTAAAAAAAGTTGAAGCCCACAGAGAAAGCCCTAAGATTCCATTGATATGTTACCATAAGTACTGCAACCAAGGAAAATAGTTGTGGATATTACTGAAATAGAAAATTCAAGGCTACTCATCAAATGTTCTTGGCACCTCATAGGAAGAGTGTCATCCCTAGCAGGAGCCATTATTAGGGTCCTATAATTTATAGGATATCAAGGTATTTGAGTATTATATCTCGGGAATTTGATATTGTAAATACTTGTCAATCTTCCAATGATTTCCAAATAAAATAAAAATAGAATAAAAAAATAAAAGAGGGTATAAATAAGGAAAAAGAGAAAAAAAAACAAAATATTGAAAAAGAATGAAAAATAGAACCCCATCAAAAGAAAAAAAAAATATTGAAAGTGTTGCAAGTATAAATGCTACTACTGATAGTTAGTTTTCTTCATGGTTGTTAAATAAATATTGTTTGCATCTTGTTCAAAATGCCACAATCTCTAGCTACTTGTTTG
Organism: Pinus taeda; assembly: GCA_000404065.3. NCBI lineage: Eukaryota > Viridiplantae > Streptophyta > Pinopsida > Pinales > Pinaceae > Pinus > Pinus taeda. The sequence continues at coordinate 48,185 of APFE030493522.1, read as the reverse complement.
TGTAATCATGGTTAAACTTCTTTATATTTCTATAAAATAGGTTAGAGAATAAAGATTTTCCCAACATTTTAATTTGGGTAAATTAGTAGTTAGGTAGAAAATGATATTGATTCAATTGTTTAATTTGAATCAATAGGAGAAATAAGTTATAGGATGTAGATAGTTTTTTATTCTCTACAAACGAAAATAATGTGGGTTTGCTAGTCTAAGTGCACCCTTTCGGAAAGAATAAAATGTTATTTTAGTTATGGGTAGGTAAATTAGATGGTTTTGTTGAATATATGCCTATGCCATTTTATCCTAATTTTTAATTTCATTCAAAAAAGGCAAAAGGGCACAATGGGATAAAGTGATTTCATATATTTTATTCTTAACCTTTATCCTAAATCCAAAAGGGAAAACGTGAAAAGCACATGGTGACAAGGATTCTTTGTCGTATATGGTTAATCAACATCAATATCAAGGCATCGAGATCTGCTCCCGTTCATGATCCATGACCCACATCCTTCTTCACCACCCCCCCCTCTCCATCCTGCCTTTACTATTGGGGGGGTGTGGGAGGGTCTAAAAAGGTTGTTTCCCCATTGGGCCCCATCCCTTATGTGGCAGCTTCTCACGATTTCACACCCCCCTGGCTGAAACCACTGTCCCCTCACCCACTTTACCATGTCCCCACCACGACACCTCCACCATTCACCTATTGCCATGTTACCTATTCATTATCCACTTAAATGCACTCCCAACAAAAATAATCGTTGGACATTCAATTTCAATTCTCGGGTAACCATTCAAAGTTAAGGATCCCATGCCACCTGCAATGGATTCAACCATGCTCTACCTTTTAAAATATTTTAGGAACCATAATTTTCCTCCTTTTACGGCTCATCCTCTCTCTTTCCTCATTTTTATAGGCTTATTTCCTGTAATTCACAACTTTACACAATGATCATTTTCACAGTATTCGCATGACCAAACCAAGATAGAAATTGACAATCCTTTGTTTCCTTCACCTAACAATTCATTCCCCAAATAGTTTCTTGGTAAGGTCTTCTGTCAATATCTCCTACCTTTCATTAATACATTCATGCCTCCCAAGAGAAAAACCTAGGACAAGGTTGTTAATCCCTTGATCCCTCCCTCTGTAGATTTGGATAAAATCCCTTTGACTAATAGGGATTATTAGATTAATGAAACCCAATGTGACTATGAATTTTTAGAGTTATACTATTGGTAAGAAGACAAGAATGTAGATAAAACTAATAAAATTGGGCTCTGGGAGTCCAAACTTCCCCACTACCTCTTCCCTCTGACTTTCCAAGCCCCTAAATTTACCAAAAAATGTCAAGCATGTTATGTCCTTGACCAAAGAGCTATCATGGCCCCATCGAGTTACATTCACTTTTCCATCACTGCCCAGTCCATAGACAAAATAATGCTAGCTTCCTCTATGGAAAATAATACTCCTCTCTCCTTAGAAGCCCTCACCCAGCCTTATCAGAAGCTGGATTTTCACTACCAAAGCCAAAATCTTTGAGATCTTCTTACCTAAGAATGCCCATTTACCTAAGAAGAATCCTCCATACCCTTCCTCCATCTTCCCCAATCAAGCTAAGAAAATTATATCCATAATTTCCTATATTTTGGGTTATTATTATGATAAGCGGATTGATGAGCCCATTTTAGGTTTCCTATCCATATTTTCCACAGACAATAAGCCATCCATTGTATTCAATTTTAGTCAATTCTTGGCTGAAAACATTCATGAGAAATTTATAAAATTTCGCACAGAGAAGGTGTTTAATTACATCTCTATTTTAATCTATATGTTCCTTTCCTACCAGGTAGATAAGTTCAATTTTGTCATGCAAACGCTTGATGATGCAGGAAACCAGCAACCAGTGATCTTTTAGACTTCATTGGTCATGAAAGAACACAAGAGTTCTCTTATAAGAAGTTTATTGAGGATTTTTTTCACCCAATAATGAACATCCTTAACAGTTCCATACATCCTAGAACCAGTGAAGATATTAAGAGAATTTTGCATCTAACAGATCAGGCCAAGACTCGAGATTGGTATCTATACCAAATATACACAGAAATCAGGGTTTATGGTTGCAAATTGGCACCATATAAACTCCCTAAATACCTCCCCATGTGGATTTTTGCCCTAGAGTATATTAGATAGATGTTAAATTCTGATGACATTCATTTTGTGGTGGCCAGAAAGAAATCAAAGTTCCATATAAAGACAAAAGTGGGCCCATTTGTATGTAATACTACGATAGCAGGTGAAGAAGCAGACAAGATTATTAAAGAAATGAAGTTCAGACTGAGTTTTAGATGATCTTATGACCCTTGTGGCATTATTTCGAAGTTCATAGTAGAAAATAAAAGTGTTCCCTACATCCATACTTCAAGGAATGAAATAGAAAAGTATGCAAATCAATTGGAATGGACATAAAACACCTTGTAGGAAGCTGAAGAACAACTCTTTTCTACTCCAGTTTGCAGACTCCCACTCCTTAGGAGAAATCAAGGGAAAGACAAAGGGAGGAGGTATCATCATCAACTACTGGAAGTGAGGCCAACAGTTTAGGATCAATTATAGGAAGAGCATAAAATTGACTCCTAGGACAGATGTTGACAAAGAGACAAAAGAGTAGGCTACCATCATAATTACAGACTCACCACATGAAAGAAACAAATTTGTAACATCTCCTACTAGACGTTCATCATCACAAGGTCATAAGGAAACAAAGTTAGAGTCACAGAATGTCCAAGGGGAGAAGGAAAAGATAGTTTTTGATAGGTATGAGGAGATTAAGCTTAAGAATGAAATTCTTAAAAATAGTACCTCTAGTCAATTTTGGAAGTAGACCTCCAGCTCACAGAGCATATTTTTATCAGTGTTTGACATAGAACATGCGAAGATGCAAATGGCTTTTCTTAACACCCGAACTCCACATCCAAAAACATCAGCTGACTACAAGAGAACTACATTTGAATTCAGCACCAAATACATCCATCCCATTGATCAAATGGAGATGCATAAGCAGACTGGTCAGATGATATCTTCTACTTTAAAATAACATTGTTATATCATTGTCCAAGTTGTAGGTTTAATTTGATAATGTTTCATCTCAATTGCAAATGGAGAAAGTATCTTCCTTAGCAAAGGATAACAGAATTAAGACTTTGGAGGATTTGGTGGTCAAAATAGGATATGATCCTAAATATGTCAATGCTGCAGAAGAGATTATCAAGAAGAAGAATTTGGACATTGCAACATTAAGAAAGGAGCTTAAGCTACCATCCATAGTGGACCCCTTAACCAAGGACATTAAGGAAAATGAGCAAATAAGGCCGACATGATGAAGCTGATTATAGAGCAGAACATATAGATTAGACAAATGGAGGAAGAAATGGAGTAGATGATAAAGGAAAAAGAATGGAGCCAGAAGATGTCCATTGTGCCCTTGGATGCCACACGCATTTCTTAGCTTCCAGCAATAGGAAAAGCCATTATAGTTACTTCTTCCACTCATACTTCAAGTGTTGAATAGGTGACGAAGACAATGGAGAACATGTCAATCCAGTCTAAAGAGATCAAGAGTTTATAGGAGCAGCTCAAAGCTTTAGAAGTACAGAAAGCCAAAGAAAAATCTTCTCGTATTACTGAAACGTAGAAATCACAGAGATTATTGGAGAAGTTTCAAAAGGTAGAAAGGGATACCTCAATTGGTTAGATCTTGGCCCAAGCCAAGGAGACCATATGCATAGGTATTCTAGACTCTATGAATGAGATTTGGCCATTTATCCAAATCATCTTTAATCAGAAGGAATTGATAGAAAAAGCTACAGAAACCATTGTTTAGGCAAGGGAAAATCTTGGAGAAATTCCCACAAAAGCCTCCAACATTATCAGATTCCTGAATTCTAAGTCAAAATATGAACTTGAAGAATTAGGAATCAGTGATAGAACTACCACTATTTTTGAAGTCAAGAAATTTTTGACTAAGAGGAACCTTATTGGTCAACTGGAGGAAAGATGTGAAACATTGGAGCTGGGAGTAAACAGGTTCTGAAATAGAATTGAAACATTGGTCCAGAAAGGACTACCCAACATTTATGTAATAAATGATAAATTGATCACGTATGAAGACTATGTCCCGAAGATGAAGGAAATGGCCAAAAGCAGTATCAAGTTCAGTGGGATAAAGGGTAGTATGACAACAAGGGAATTTTTAGAAACCATGTCAAATGATTTCTACATATAGAATGAGGTAAAACACATTTTTACAGTGAAACCAACCTTTGTGAAATACACAAAGTTCGATGAAATTTACTGGAGGGTGATTAAATTGACCATACTAGATGAAAAGAGTTGGGAAGAACTATGTGATTTACTAGATTAAATGGTAATTTGGGTGCAGTAAGACAACAGTCAGCACATCATCCAGTGAGTAGTTACTATGAAGGGAGAAATAAAGTAAAGAAGGCTAAACTTCAAGGTTATAGAATGTAGTTTGAATCCCTATATATGCATGAGAATGATGAAATATATAAATTCTTCCTTCAAGTGGATGAAGTGGCCAATACAATAATATTTATTAATGAAAAACCATATGATTCAGTTCTAGTTCAAAAAGTATTAAGGTCACTCCCTAAAAGATTCAATCCCAAGGTATCTATTATTCAAGAAATGAAAGATCTCAATAGCCTAACGTTGGATCAATTGTATGGAAAACTTACTGCATATGAAATGAGAATTTCAAAAGGAAGAATTACAACTAGGGAGGAAACCTTAAAAGAAGATAAAATTCCCAAAGAAGATAAAGATGACTCATGTTGTGAATCAAATGAAGAGAATGTAAAATTTGTCAGAAAATTGAAAATAGGATGAGGAAAATACAAAGGTAAATTTCCTTTCAAGTGTTTCAATTGTGGTAAAGTAGGTCATTATGCATCTAAGTTTCCACAAAAGAAAAACAAGAATGAATATGAACATAAGGATACGTATAGAAATTTAAAGGGGAAGAATATAAAGAATAAGAGTTTGTATACTCAAGATGGCATAAATTCCTTGGAATATGAAGATGTTCAATCATCTGATGATTGTAGAGATAAAGGAAGTGTAAAGGATTTATGCACATGGCTTTAGACATTCTAGAAGAAGAAAATGTATACTCTGATGAAGAATCGATTGAAGTAGACTTGGAAGGTGGATCAATTAGTGCTCTAGAAGGAATTATAAGCTAAGAAAGAAGAATAAGATTAAAAAAGAGATGTTGGAAAATTTTGAAAAAAGAAAAAGATAATCTAAAATTTTGGAACCTCTGTTTCTGAAAATTGAGGAAGCAAAGAAAATTGAAGATACTTTGTGGAGAAGCTAAAATAAAAATACAAGGCATGTGAAAATCTTGAGGAGGAGGTTGTCACCCTTAGAAAATAATTAGACAATACTAAGGCAAAATTCAATCTAAATTAGAAATTTATCAAAGGGACTAGTAAATTGGATGAAATTATGAATGTTAAAAGGTCCCCTCATATAAAAATTGGTTTGGGATATGAAGGACAGTCAATTTTAATAGAACCTAAGGGAAATAGACCCATAAAGTTTGTTGAAGTATTCAAGGGATCAAACAATAATATACATATAAAACATGAGTACAAACAACAAGAGCATAAAAATAAAAAGAAGGAAAACCAGATAAAAACAAGTGAAAATAAAAATTAGTAGCAACAATTAAATGCAAGAAGAAACCATAGATTTCATCAAAAAATTGTTGTGCCTCCAAGGAGAAGACAACGAAAATTCAACAAGAAAATTTCTCCCAAGTATGATATATTTTTAATGGTTATTTCTTTACATGCACGAACTATGGACATAAAGATACAAGTTGTAGAGTATATTTAAGAGATAGGAAAATTAAAAATAAATTAAATATATTATATCAATCACATAACAAATTTTATAGATTGAAGAGAAATATATCGAGGAACAACACTTCATTTTTTCCTTTGGCTGACAAGGTGAAATTCTATAGTTGTCATAATTATGGGTGTAAGGTAGCTAGATGTGGAGTAAGAAGATTTATACCTACTCCTCAAAACAAGCAAGAAAAGGAAAGACCAAGGTATAACACCAAAAAAGGAAGAATGCAATGAAAATTGTGGCATTATGTTGTATACACAAAATCAAGGAAGCCATTGGTATGTATAAAATGGGTGTTCAAATCATGTGACAGGTGATAAGAGTAAATTTCTATCACTAAAAGAAGAAAAAGAGGGTAATGTAACTTTTGGAAATTATGATTTAGGTAAAATCATGGGAAAAGGCATAGTCAATTTGGTATATCTTGGTGTAATTATGGTGGCTAACATGACATCTTCTCTAATTATGGTGGTCAAACATGATAGGTCAACTTCCAGGAGGTATACTTTTTGCATCTAAACTCTAGTTGATGTGGTTCTTACATCATTGAAAAGGTATTTTTATGTAAAATAGAACCAATGGGTTTGGTTCTTAAGAGAAAAAAGAATTCCCCCAAAAACTTCATTTAAGGCCTTAAACTGGCCCCAAAAGGCTTTTGACCCTAATTCTCTAAACTAGGTCCCATCCTGGACTCCTAAAATTTAGGGAGAACATATACATGACTAAAGAAAGCCTTCCAACTCAAAAATCATAAGCTAATTAATTTAATCAAACTTAATTAACTATTTACAAGTTGCTATGGGAATATAATTCAAATTTAATTCTCAGTTTAATTCAAGGATGAATTAAACTGGAATTTGTTGTTGCCATTTCTAAACTCCCTCTCAACAAGAAATGGATTATCAGCTACACTAATACTATCTCTATGAAACTAAAATTTACATTTTTACAATGCCTTTGTCAAAATTTCAAGATCTTGCTCCTCCATGGGAATGTACTCTAACAGTATAATCCACCTCAATACAGAATATATGAGATGATGATATTGTATATCAATATGATTGGATCGATCATGAAAAAATAGATTTTCAGAGAGTTTGATACAACTCTGATTATCGTAGTAAATAAAAGTTGTATCCATATGCTGATCAAACAAACCAACCAGTATCTTCCTCATCTAGATGGCCTCACATGCTTCCTCAGTCACATCCATGTCCTCTTCCTCTGCCGAACTAAGTGCAACCGATATTTGTTTCCTAATGTACCAAGAAACTATCGTTGACCCAATACTGAATATCCCTCCTGATGTTCTCTTCCTATTGGATGGACTCCCTGTCCAATCTACAGCAGTGAAGCCTTAAAGCTTCACTCCCTCTATCTGTCTGTACAATAATTCGTACTGATTAGTGCCCCTAAGGTATCTTAATACATGCTTTGCCACCTTCCATTACAACTTGGTAGGCCTAACCATCACTTGAATAATTTGGTTAACTACATATCATAAATTCGGTCATGTGTTCACCAAGTACATGTGCGAACCCACAAGTTTTTGTAAATAGTAGCTTCCACTACCTCTCCTGAAGTAGAATCCTCCTTCCTCTAGTTTCTAGCTAGAGGAGTCTCCATAGGGTTGCATCTCTCCATGTGGAACCTCTTGAGTATCTTGTTGGCATGCTTTCCTTGAGCACAAATAGCTCCCCATCACCCTTCGATACTTCCATGCCCAAAACATAATGCATGAGCCCCAAGTCCTTCGTCTTGAACTCTCTTGCAAGGTCCTCCTTGCAAGAGTTGATCAACCGATGATCACCTGTTAGTATGAGATCATCAACATAATGTACAATGATCAATAGTTTACCTTCCACCACTATGAGGTATAGGTTCTCATCCTCTTAACTCTTTGTAAAACCCAACTCGATGAAGTAGATATCTAATCTGGTGTACCAAGCACGAGATGTTTGCTTCAACTCATACAATGCTCTCTTGAGCTAGCACACATGTGAATCATGCTCGAAGGTTACAAAACCTTTATGCTTCTCTATGTACACCTCTTCCTCAATAGTTCCATTAATTAAGGTTGTATTTACATCCATCTGATGTATCTTCCACCCCATCTATGCTGATAGTGCCAATATAGATCTGATCAATGAGTACCTTGCAATAGAATAAAAGCTCTCACCATAGTCAATCCCCTGTACTTGTGGAAAATCACAAGCCACAAATCTAGCATTATGTTTCTCCACACTACTATATGTAGCTTTATTTTCCTTATAAATCTAATAGGAGCTCACCATGGACTTATCCTCTAGTCTTGGGACCACATCCCAAACACTATTATGAACTATGGAGTCATACTCCTCCATCATGGCATCAACCCAAACTGGCCGTTGCATTGTTTCCCAAAGGAAGATGGCTCTGTCACAACACATATACTCATAATATCCATGTATTTAATGTACATGTCATGTGACCTCCTCTGTCTACGTTGTGATGTGGGTGATCCCACATTCTCTCTAGCATCTGACAACAATATATCCACCTGTCTGGTGTGTTTTCTCCCATCTCTAAAAGGCTCTCCCTTAGTGGATGTCTCCGCTCCCAGATGACTTGCATGTGGTTGCTCCACATCAATCTGAGTCTCTTCAATCTTAGGAGCTAAAATCTCGTCAAACACATGTAACTAAAGCTCACTCTAAAGGCAAACTCGCATGGCCTTATCCTCATCGAATCTGACATATCTGAGAACCACTATCATCGTGTTGGTCAGAAAGTACACCCGATAGTTGTGAGGTGTATCTATGTACCCCACAAATATCCCCAACTCTATTGTCACCTAAAGCTTCTTCCATGCATATTTTGTCACATGGAAATATACCGATGACCCAAAAATCTTGAAATGACCAACATCTCACCTCTTACCAAAATAAGCCTCCCCTGGTGTCTTCATCCCAAGAATCCGACGCGGGCTACGATCCTGAACATAAATTGTTGTGTTGCATGCCTCGACCCACAAGTGTAGTGGGAGACACTAATCATGCAACATCACCCTCGCTACCCCTACTATGATTTTTTTCTTCCTCTCGGCCACCCCATTCTGCTAAGGGTTATGGGGTGTCATCAACTCCTGTTTAATCCCTTCCACTGCAATTTTTTTTTAAATTGTTTGAGACATACTCACCACCATTATCACTCTATAGAGCTTTAACCTTCTTGCTTGACTCTTTCTCCACCAATTATTTAAACTCAGAAAACTTTGGGATGGTTTGATCCTTTTTTTTCATAAAAAATATCTAGCATTTTCAAGAAAAATCATCAACAAATATAAAATAATACCTGTGATTAGCCATGGATGTTGTTGAGAATGGTCCACATGCATATGAATGGACTTGCTATAGAATAGACTCTACTCAGTTATCTTTTTCGTGAAAGGAAGACTTGGCATATTTACCCAAATTACATCCCTTTCATATATCAACTTGCTCTAGTGTACCTTTGAACAAACCGGTGGAGATCTATTGCAGGATCTTCAAGGCCCCATGATGCGAGTGGCCCAATCACCTATGACACAACTCGCCAACGTCTCAGCTTTGCACCATCTTTGCTTTCATACTCAAAGAAGCACAATCCTCTACTTCCAGCTTAAAGAGATTCTTCACCAAAATCCCCATCTTCTTTATTTGAATTGTGGCTATGTGTCAAAGGAACACCTTTCCTTTCAAGAAGATCACATCATAGCCTCTATCCTCAAGCATGATAGCAGATACCAAGTTCTTCTTCAGCCCAAGAATGTACGCAACATTCTTCAAGGTGAGTGGAGCCCCATGCTCCCTCTAAACATTAATTGTGCCCAATCCAATATCACTATACCTCCCGTTGTCACCCATCTCGACATGCATCTCGATATCTTTCTCCTCCACACTAAATAACTTATTGAAGCTCCATTGTCTAAGTACCACACACTTTCCATAATTTATGACACCATGCATGCAATGAGGGAAAATTCCAATTCGAATTGAGAGGCCAAATCCTCACTTGCTGCTCCTTTTGAGGACTTCTTCTTGGACTTCTTCAGTGAACAATTTGTAGAAAAATGGCCTAGCTCATGACAATAAAAGCATTTCACTTTCATCATATCTTTCTTCTTACCTCCATGGTAAGAATTTGATTTGGAATGGGAAGCTTTCCCTTTCCCCTTCTTCTCCTTAATCGCTAAGGCACAATTCTCTTCATCATCAGTCTTTGATGAAGATCCATCCTTGGTGTTCCTCTTGATCTCCTCCTACATCAAATCCAACCATAGTCATTCCCAATTTGGCAACTTCTCCTGACCATTGAAAGGGTCCTGATAACTATGCCAACTCTTTGAGAGTCTTAGAAGAGAAATACTCACCATATCATCCTTGGCAACCATGATTCCAACACTTCCATGTTCATCAGGAAATTGAATGAACTTAGTCTTGCCTTTCTCCATTTTGATTTTTTATAGTTTGTTCTTTAGTGACAATTTCCTTTGGTCACTGTGGTTCTAATACAAGTTCGTCAATGCTTTCCACATACCACACAGAGTTTTCTTGCCATGGACACTCAAGACAATGTGGTCTCAAACTCCCTCAACGATTATATGCCTTTCCTACGCCACACGCTTCTTCCATTTGGCCAAATTCTATGCATCTGATGCTCTTAGCATAGGAATGTTTTGATAAATGAATTCCTTGAAGACATTATCCTCTAGCACAACCTCCACTATGTCCCTCCAGGATATAAAATTTGAGTTTCCTTCCAAGGCATACTCAAGCTGCAAACTGTAGAATGCCATCTAGCGATCCTGAAGTATGTATTTCAAATTGGAATTTCACTTGTGACCCAAAACTCCAAAAATTTGAAATATTCACTAGTATATTGAATTCAACTCCAATACCACGTAGACTTTTATATATATTCACAAGATCATGCAATTTACTAATGCGCATGACAATAATCTACTTCTACTTTTAACTAGTGGAAGCCAATAGATCAATGAAAACAATATGAACAAGAAGAAGACAAATCGATGGCACATATCACAATAAGATTTCCTAGGGAAGGACACTACTCAAAACTCCACCTATTTGTATTGCATTAAATCATAAATATGAGTGAATATACAAAGCTTGTTCACATAAAAACAATTCCACACAAATATGATAAAATATCTACCTCACAAGCCCACTATTAGCCAACACTTTGCCAAGTTCCACTTCCTGCCAAGCCCCTATTTCCTTGTGTAATTCCTTGGATGAATAGCTCGTATTTAGAGGGAATCCATGTTTCCAAAACTACGCAATCCTAATTAGGTCGTCTTTCTAATTGCATGCATGATATTTACAACTTAGTACATCATACAACTGATAATACATTGTCCCTACACTCTAGTCTCAACTGGGTCTTTCTCTGAACTGACATGCATGAGTTTCTCATGAGCGAATCTTTAGTTAACTGGAGTACCACTTGTGGATGCACTAGTGTGCCAACTGACTATTAGTCCTCTATTAGTTCCGCAAACATTTAGAACTAATTTAACTAACCATAAATCACTAACCTAAGTTAATCTAATTAAAACTCAAATAAATTCATCCCGGACCCCAAAAATTTAGGGAGAACATATACATGACTACAAAAAGAGTTCCAACTCAAAATTCCTAGGCTAATTAAACTTAATTAACTATTTACAAGTTTCTATGGGAATAGAATTCAATTTTAATTCTCTGTTTAATTCAAGGACAAATTAAACTGGAATTTCTTGTTTCCATTTCTCAAAACTCCCTCTCAACAAGAAATGGATTATCAACTACCTTGATCCTGTCGCTGTGAAACTTGAATTTACATCTTGACAATGCCTTTATAAAAATGTTATCATTTTTCTCCTTCGTGTGAATTTACTCTAACAACATAATACACCTCAATACATAATCTCTGAGATAATGATATCAGATATCAATATGCTTGGACCAATAATGAAAAACTAGACTTTTAGAGAGTTTGATAAAACTCTGATTATTGCAGTAAGTCACAGTTGGATCCATTTGCTGACCAAAAAAATCAACTAGAATCTTCCTCATCTAGAAGGTTCATCCATGTGAATATTGGTGGCCGCCTGCCTATTCCACTTGGACCCTCACCATTGTTTCTTTCAATTTTTCAGTTTCCTTAATTATAGCACAGTTAACTATTTTTGGCAGTTTTTTAGGTACAAAACTTCCGAAGCCATTTTGAGGCCCTAAATGATGTTTTCTGAGAAAAATTCCTCCAATGATTATTAGTGTGATCACATTGATAGTTCTATTACTCGAAGAGATCTTTCCAACGAGGTATCATATGTGTCAAACAGAGATAATATGACCAAGTTACGACCTCGGAAAGTTGGTTGCCCAACTAACCCATGCGGGGCCGATAAACTCTTCGTGTTACATCTCCTCGAGTTAGGGTTTTGGTTGTTTAGGGTTTTCTCTTAATTTTTAATAATAAAAAGGCCCTTGAATCTCATTGTAACTCAGTTTAGAGGCATGTAGTTGCCACATCTCTTCTTTGAGATAAGCTACCATCGCCTGAGCTATCTTATTTCCATTTTGTTGTAAGCATAGTTCAGTTTTTTTCTATTAATGAAATGATTTTTTTTTTTTTGTTACATCTCTGTGTTTGTGAGTTTATCTATAAGTTGTTTCATTCATGTTTAAGTTCAGATCAGTGGTATCAGATGGGTCTGCTCTTTCTCTATTTTTCTTTGCATGTCCCCAATGAGGTCAGGGGATAAGGAGTTAGGGCTCAATCTGGTTGAACCATTGCAGGATCAGCCTAGAAAAACCCAACGACCTCACATGGTGGAAGAAAATAAAGATGAGCGGGTAGGATATCCTTTCAAAAGGTTGCTCGAAGAATCCCTCGAGCGACAGAGGGACACTATGATGGATAACTTTGTTCAAATCCTTCGACGACTACCCACAGGCGATGCATCTTCATATAGCAGCCGCTCTATAGGTGCCACTCCTTTTAAGGTACAAGATGACTTCAGTATTCCCATATTCGAAGGCCTCATAGATGTAGATGTCGTAGGTAAATGGTTAAATCTATTGGAAGGATATTTTTCAATTCATTAGTTTTCCAATTGGGAAAATATAACATTTGCACTTTTCAAAGCTACCCCGCATGTCAAGGACTCATGAGGAACCTACTGTGAAAAAAAGGATGAGCGTGCACCCTCGCCATTTTTAGCTACACCCACTTGGAATTCTTTCCAAGGTGCCATCAATGAACAATATTACCCTGTTAGGAGCTATGAAGATAAATAAATAAAGTGGACCGTGCTACGGCAGGGAAGGCACCAACATGTGTCGAAGTTCACAAATACTTTCCATACCCTTCACACGAAGCTGGGTATCCAGGATACTAAGCAGCATTTGGTGTTCAAGTACCGTGGCTATCTACACAAATACATCCAGAATGAGATGGAGTTCTTGGGCATGTCCTCACTCGACACGGTCCATCGGTACACTGTAAATATTGAGTAGAAGTTTAAACAGAAGAAGTGAGAATTTGGATCTACGAATCCAAAGCAAGCAAGAGGCACCCCCAAACCACAGAACAAGGGACCAAGCCAAGGCGAGGCTACCCAGGACCACCCACTGAAGCTGCAAGTAAAGAACAACACCACGAAGATGGAGAAGGATATAGGAAAATGGTGTGAGTTCCATAAGAGCTCCACTCACAATATAAGTGAGTGTTGGGCCAAGCATTCACTGGTGGCCGCGCTGAAGGCCTCTGAATTAGACGTAGGTTCCAACTCTAAATCAGAATCCGATAAGGGGACTGAAAAAGGGAAGTGAATAATTGATGCATATCCCAATGCCACAGTGTCCACCTCAAAGATCCATAAAATTGAGCCTGAAGATCAAGAGGAGAGGGAACACCTTTTCCACTCACAAATGTGGGTGAAGGGTTCTCTGCTACAGTTCATTATCTACAGTGGGAGCCAAAAGAACCTCATTTCAGCAGAAGTCATGAAGCAACTGGGCCTAAAGACTACAACATATCCACATCCATACACCATTGGGTGGCTTCACCAAGGACAATATCTTCACATCAGCCAACCTTGTCGCCTTCCCTATAGCATCAAGCCCTTCACAGATGAGGTATTGTGTGATGTTTCTCCTCTTGAATTTTCTGATGTATTGTTAGGACAACCATACTTGTAGAAGCGACATGTTGTATATGAGTCTAGACCTCGGTCTGTGATTATTACATTGGCTAATAAATTTTATAGGATACCATAGGTAGTCCCACCTACCGCCATCTCATTGATCATTGCAAGCCAATGTAGTAAGATTATTTCCTAGACCAGGAAAATAATTTTCCTTATGATTCGCCCCCAAGGCAAGAAGAAGGTTATGCCCACGATTTCCAGGAAAGGCTCCTCTGCATAGCAGCAATAGATGGACAAGGTCATGGAGGAGTGCAGGGACATTTTTGCCTCACCCATAGGGGTACCTTTGCACTATCAGGTCAAGCACTCCATCGATCTGACCCTGGGTGCGTTGCTACCCAATGGAATGATCTATCGACACTCTGTGCTGGAGAACAATGAGATCAAGAGAAAAATTCAGGAACTACTATAGAAAGGGCACATTAGCCCAAGCTCATCACCCTATGGGAGCCCGATTATATTGGTAGAAAAGAAGGATGGGACCTGTCATCACTCAGATTTTTTCCTTAGAAGTTATCAAAGAAGGGATAGTCTGAGGTAACCGCAAACCTAATCTTTTAGACATAGGTTCTAGCCAATCTAAGTCTAGAGAGGGCTCTCTCTTTATAATTTAACTTTATTTTTTGGGTAAGATTTTAAGCTAGTTCTTAGTGCTCATGGTTGTTTTGATTGATTGGGTGGTGGAATTAAGAAAATAGATGGGAAGAGCAAGTATTCAGGCCATTGGGCTATGGATTCAATCAAGAGTGGCTGAACTGGATCTGATCAATCACTAAGGTAACAGTTCACAGGGCAAGCTAACACAACAAAAGCAAATCTATAGGTTCAAATGGATGAAGTAGTCCTAACCAAGGCAAAGGGCAGCGAAGGGTCCTTAACCGTGATTAAGATGAAGAAAGGAAGGATGATCAGTAGCAAAGGGTAATGAAGAATACTTTGATATGGACCAAAAGGGGGAAAACTATGGAAGTAAGGAGGAAATTAAGGACTCCTAGACCAAGATAGTTTAGAAGAAAACATATAGAAAGAAAATAGTTAAAACAGAGAGCATTTAAGCTAATTCTGATGATATCATTCCTTGTTTACTTTTAAGATTTCGTAAGAGATACATATGAATATTTATAACATGAAGAGAAAACAATATTTAAACATGAAGAGATAATACTTATTTGTTCTAACTATGCACAAGAATCCAGTGAAATGCCCTCAGCTTTATTTCATCTCTAGCAAAACCAGTCCAGTGTTGAATACAAAAGCTCCTTGGCTGAATATAAATTGTCTATAGAAATGTATTTTAATCCACCCTAATTACTTAAAAATATGAAGTATTTATACAAAATATGTTCAAAATATCTCATAACAAGATGAGAATTATTTTAGGAAACCAAAAATATCTTCAACACAAAGATAGAGAGATGGAGAACTACCTTCCTGTTATCCCTTTTATTATGTCTGTGCTAGCTGTTCCAATTCAGATTTGGCTCTTTCTGTTGCTTGATGCTTATGTTCTGGATTCACTTTATGCCTTCTACCTACTGATACTCTTTACCTATTATGCTTTGACTCTGTCTTACCTGTTTTACCTAGCAGCCATGTTTTACCATATAGATTTACTGCAGTAACTTCATAGTAAACCTGTTAGTTATTTCCACCGTTCAATGTCAGGTAATTGCATCCTTATCATGTTCCTGTATATCTCGTTAGCTTCTATATACTTAGAAAAATTTGGCTTGATAATAAACAAGTGTTTTACCTCATGTTCCATGAAAAATAGATTTTCCAGACTATCATATAATATCTTTCCAGTGGGCAGAGCTTTTAATCCTGAGGTACTAGCTTGGAAGTTGGACAATTTGTTTAATCTGTCTACATAATCGCCTTGGGTCATCAGCTTGTCATTTATTACCATAGTACTGGGAAGTCCTCTTTCTCTTAAAAGTCCATACTTTATCATAAAACTGTCAATGTTTGCTTGAATGCTTTGACACCCTTTTCTAGATTGAGCATCGGGTTCCTTTTGGTGAGAACCTTATTTATTTCTATGATGGTTACCGTTCTCTCGTATATTTCTAGTTCATCAAGATGGTACCTATTTCTATTGTTCAAAAACGTTATCAATTGGTTGGCCTCTTCAGCCTTATATCCCAATTCTTCCCTTCTTGTGGACTGCTTCTATAGCCACTTTTACTAGTTCAGTTTGTTAAAAAATTACCTAAATAGATGGCCAATCATCATTGGTAGAATCAATGATTTTGGCCTAAATAATTTCCTTCAAATCTCCAAGTGGTTCTTGCAATGTTAAGTCCTTTTCAAGGACTTCTATTCTTTCTACCATTCTTTGGTTCTTCTGAACTTCTTCCTTCTATTGTATCTGTGCAAGTTTACAATCAGTCTCCAAACTTGACACTTTTTCTTTGAGCTTCTTAAGCTCAGTGGCTTGGATGATCATTTCCTCCATGGCCTTTACCAATTTAGTTGTCTTTTTTGTGGATGTCTCTATACTTGTAGATTCCCCTGTGCCTACTGATGTACCTATAACTAGCAAGGTTGTAGCTGGTGGAAGTGTGGGTGCTAAGGCAGTAGCCAATGTGGAGGGTATTGTTGTAGAGACTGTAGGAATTACAGTCTGAGGAGTGGTGGCCAACTCACTCTGCTTAGATTGTATCAAGTTATCTAGCTCTTTCTCTATCTCTTTTAATTGTTCATTCAGCTTAAGGATTAGGTCCATAAGCTCTACCTCCTTTTGAGTCTCCAACACTTCAACTGTTTGAGGATGATGTAGAGGGGGAATTTTGTGCTGCTTCTTCAGTGCAGCTATATCATCATTTTTGTTCTTAATAAGTTTCTCTGTAGCTTTCACATCCTTGGGTTCATGTCCCAGTTCTATGACCAAGTCCTCTAAGGACTTTATTTTGGTGTCCTTGGCCTATGAAGAGGCATCTTCTAACTGGAATTAGGCTGATATATTATTCAGCGAATTCTCGTGTTGGTGGGCTGCAATTGCCTTGTTGGTCAATGTGGAGTAAACTATTTCACCACTCTGCTTGTGTGGTTCTATTTGGTCAATAGGATGCATATCCTTTGCCAATACTTCAAAGTCCGTTTTTAGATAATTTTCCATTGATCTGGGTTGTTATGTAGTTGGCTCAAGAAAATCATCTGCATCTTACCTTCCTTTATGTCAGAGGCTGACATTAGTCTTGTTTGATTTTTTGGAGCCATTTTAAGGTAGTGTGCATAAAATTTGGCCTTTAATCTTTCATTCCTGGCCTTGATTTCTTTGTATTTATCTTTTAAGTCCTAGCTCTAGCGACTTGGAGCTCTAAAGGAGGATACTTCCATGCTCTGTTGTCTTTCCAACATTTGAACCTGTGAGGTGGAAGGTTCTTGTGTACCTCCTGAAGGAGTGGTCTACCTACTTTCTACCCTTTCTATACCTACAGCTCTTGTTGTCTCTTCAAAAAACTCTTGTTCTAAAAGTGGATTCAACCTTTGCCTCTTGACATAAGTTTGGTCAACATGTCTGCTAGAGGGAGTGGCCTCCTCCCTATCTCTTTTAAGATTCCTCTCCTCATTTAAAGGAGTCTATAAAATAAGAGGATTACTCATGATTTGTTATGGTTGAGGAAGTTCTACTGATATTTCTGGTTGTTCTGATTCCTCTAGCTGCTCTGATAGTTTTGGTGGCTCTGATGGCCTTGGTTTCTCTGATCGCCCTTCTTCTACAGTTTTCCCACTGTGTCCCTGTGATTTCCTTTGAGATTGAGTTTCTCCTGGCACCTGTACAAATGAATCCTCATCAAGTCTTCTATCTATATCAATCAATACATTATTAACAACAGCTTCTGTGCTATCCCAATTTACCAAAGTGTTTTCCACCTGTTCAAGTCGATTTGCATGCTATTCAATTTTAGGGATTCTATGGTGGATGTAAGGAGAAATTTATTCTTTTGTCTCCTATTGCAAATGAACTCTAAGGGGTCATAATTCTAGATAAAAGTTTGTTTGAGTTTCAACCTTTGGAGGATTAATCTGCTTCCTTTCCTACTTCCCTACTATTACATATGAAAGGGCCAAGTTGATCTTTTATCCTAAGATGAGCTTTCTTCTTGGCCTTCACAAAATGCACCTCATTTGAATTGATCATTATCTGGGCAATTTGTAGGGAGCCAGCTCACAATGTCCATAGATTCTGATTTCAGTATGGTTTTGGTACAAGTACCAATCCCCCACTCTATATTGTTTTGACAACTGAAGGACCCTTCTGGTATTTGCATTGATTCTGGGGGGAGGGATTCCTAATAGCATAGTTGTCACTGGGTACACAAAGAGATCTATGAAATTGGTATAAGAATACTGAGAGTCATATTGGTGGATTAACGAAGTCCAGAAAACCATCGATCTCGGGTTGCCTCTGGTATCAATCTTTTGGAGTGTGATTGGAAATTTATCAGCTTGATAATACAAGAACAAATGATATAAAACTTAAGAATATTTAAACACTTGTTCATTATCCATCTGCATGAATTGATCATGCATCTTATCAGTAATGAACTTAGCATAGTCAAACATGATGGATGGGGGCTACCCAAGAGAGTAGATGGACATAAAGGCTATAATGATTTCATCAACAAATTCACTTGTAGTCTGGCCTAATACATTGGATATCATGTCTACGATATCTCGGCCAGGATCAGAGAATATAGTCCACATGGAGTGTATTTTCCTCCTTGATGAAGGTCTAGAATAACTTAGCAAGTTTGATTGATGTGAGTGTGGGGAATCTATTCAGCAAATCTCCAACAGAAAGAGGGGTCAGGTTTTGGACTGGTTTTAACTAGAGCATTTCATTTATAGACTCAACAGTGATGGTAAATAATACAAACAGTTCTTGGGTCATCACTACCCTTTGGCTGGCATTATAGTTGATATGACAGTAATGGATAATCTCTGGTAAGATATGAACTTAGGAGAAATGGTACTTGGGTAAACCTGATTCCCAAAGTCCAATGTAGTCTGCATGGTTCAGGTACTAGTCTTTGCACCTGCAGTATAGTTTCAAAGGGGATTTTGGACAGATGCATCTTTAATTTGGAAATCTTTATATGCTAGTGGGAGATGGTCTAAATCCCTGTGAGGAGTAGAAATAGGCATGACATTCAATGAAATTGGGGCATCCATCCTTGGTTCTTGTGGATTCAAGGATAGGGGCAAAGGGATTTCAGTGAAATTGGGAAATACTGGTCT
The DNA here is from genome assembly GCA_000404065.3 of Pinus taeda. Classification (NCBI taxonomy): domain Eukaryota; kingdom Viridiplantae; phylum Streptophyta; class Pinopsida; order Pinales; family Pinaceae; genus Pinus; species Pinus taeda. Next base: position 28,767 of record APFE030493522.1, on the reverse strand, counting down.
AATTCAAGGTATTTTGGAGTCACCAGGCAACTTATCTTACTAAATTACTTAGTAATTTGAAGCAATTTAGTTCAGGTTTGGGAATAAAACAAGGTATCTTAGTGAATTTGGGGTAAATACCTTGTTTCGGCTTTTGGACAGAGTAATGGCAACTATGCACTATTTGTAGGAAGTGCACGAGACTGCAAGGTGGTCTGGAGTTTCAGCAGCTTCAGTAAATTGGCAATTAGATGTAGGTTGACAGTTGCACGTACTTCGTTGCTTGCATGGAGGTTTGAGTAGTCTTTTTCACGATAAAACAAAAAACAGCAGGATTTTTCACTTTATTCGTAAAGTCAATGATTTTGGTGGGTACACTGGGAAAAGGACACTTGGCGTTAAGCGGGAAATGTGACAACTTGTTGTTTAACGGGAGGCGGTAAGCGGGATCGTATTGCACCACTTTTGGGATAAAGTGGTTTTGGGGGGAGGCCGCCTGATGCCATTCATCGTGTGCCACGTAGCAGCGGGGTGAATAGTGAAACCACCCATATTGGGCAGGTAAAGGTCGACCTTCGGAGGCCACCTGATATGAGTATCGACCATTGGATCAAAAGGGGTCAAATCGCATGGTGATTGGGGCGATGATCTGATCTGAGGTTTCATGGAGGGGCCCGACGGGGTTTTAATGCACGAAGGAATTAATTAATTGTGGATTAGGGATGTTTAATGATGTTAGGAGTGATTTCATTGGCAGTGACAGATTATTAATTAATCACTTATCGATTAATTAATTTCTTTTTTTCGGCAGTGGGTCATGGTTATTAATTAGTATTTGATCGACTTAATTAATCCCTTAATTAGTTTATTAATAAGTTTATGTTTCAAACTTAGGAGACGGGATATTAACATAGGGGTTTTTAATAAAGCATATGGGAAAGGGTTAATTTTAGGATTTAATACATATAGTCAGAAGTTAATATGAAATGAAGGTGAAAAAATGAAGTGCGATGAGTATAATGTTTGTTGAATTTTTTTACTTTTCACATAAAACCTTATAACTTAGGCTAAAAGCACATTTGTGGGTTTTTGTGAAAAAATGGTTTTGCTTGGGGGGATTACTTTTCCTAGGAAAATGGTGATTTCACCTTAGGAAAAGGCATTTTTTAGGGGAAAATGAATGAATTACGGGAGGGGTGAATGCTTATAAGGGGTATTTTAGTACTTAGGACCTATAAGTAAACTTTAAAACTTTTCTTATGAGAAATTAGTAAACTTAAAGGTAAAATGAATGGGGAAATTAATCACTTGACTTTTTGTAAATGCTCAATTATCATCCATACTTTAGCAACTTGATGATGAAAGTAAATGATATGATCTTATCTAATCATTCATCACAATTCTGCAACCATTCAATTACATACCCATCTACTCATCCTACCATTCTTTCTACTCTTTATTAGGGTGCACTTAAACTGGCAAACCCTTATCAAAACCTTTTTCTTTTCTTTTTACAAAGTAATCTAACTAAGTCTAACCTTATTACATCCAAGGGCTTAGATTAAATTTTTGATCTCCTTTCATTTACTCTATCTATCTACTCATCTGCCAAGATTAAACAGTTTGGTCAGATTTGATTCTCTATTTATAAACATGAAATTAAAAACCTAAAATAGCCAGGTTTAGGTTGTTTGACCATCCATGGATTGTGGCAAAGGTAACAAGTTGCACACAATCTTTTTATTCTACATCAAAAGTGAATGGTAGTGGAATTTTGACTTGCACACTTTCATGGTCTTTTTCTTTATTGGGGTTCATTTTTCCATCTTTTTTGACCTTTTTCTTATTTTTGTCCTTTGATTTTTCTTTTAGGACATACCATCTTTACATTTTTTAATTTTTTTATTATTTCAAATATGGAAAACATTTGCAGGAAGCAAAGGTATGCACATATTACAGATTTGACCTCAGCTATTCAAAAATTATGACTCATATTGGTAGAGGAACATAACGGTGGCTCCACTTGGGGATGGTGTTTCCTGGTGAAATGTCAAGAACTAGTCGATCAATGGCCTTCTGAATTACTATGGTTTTACTCTACAACTTTTCCCTTTTACTTTGTTGCTTTATTGATATTTATGACAGTGAAACTTTTGAAGCTTAGGGCCTTCTCTTTGGGATTCAACTCCAAAATTACCATCCAATCAACACTAAACTTTGTGAAAAATAAAATATGTACAAGTGATTAGTGAAATCAGTGTCTCGAATCTATATAGTGCTTAAGCATTTGATCATTGACTAGTCCTCCTTCTACTTTTGCACCATCTAATTCTTTGAGAAAATAAGCATTATTACCTCTAAAAGCATAAATAATATAAGGGTATTTCCATAGAAAGTCAAACTTCCCATGTTTACCTTTATCATCCCTTCTTGAGTCCCATTTCAAAACTTTTTCTCCTATATAGAAATTTTTTGTCTTGGTTCTTTTGTCAAAAGCTTTCTTGATTCTCTCTTGCACAACTTGGGATCTGATGTACACTTCCTCCCTAGTTTGCTGCAAGTGACCTATCTGGTTATCCTCCTTTGAATATCATTTGGCTCAACCTGTGCTTCTTGGAGTAATTTCATCACTGGTGTTCCCAAAGAAGATGGGAATACAACCTCCATTCCATAGACTAACTGATAGGGACTAGTACCAATAGATTTCTTTGTGGTAAACCTATCTGCCCATAAGGAATTTACTAGTTTCTTGTTATGGGTTTTCTTGTTATCTTCCAACAATTTTTTGATGATATTCATTAAGCTTTTATTGGAATATTCTGCAAGTCCATTTCCTTGGGGATAGTAGGTTGTGGAGTGACCAAGGGTTATGTGATATGTGTTGTAGAAATCAATCATCCTCTCTAATTTAAAGGTTGTTGCATTTTCTGTGATGATTTTGGTGGGGCAACCGAATCTAGACAGAATCTTGGCCTCAAGGAAACCTATTATGACAATATCAGTGGCTTGTCTTGAGGGTATGGCTTCTATCCACTTTGTAAAAAATTCTATGTCAGTCAAGATCAATCTATGTTGAGTAGAGGAAGGGGATGAATTTCACCAAGGAAGTCAATACCCCAATGTTGAAATGGTGTTTCAGTAGATATAGGTTTCAAAGGTAATGGCAATAGTTTTCTTTCTCCTTCAAAAATATGACATTTGTGACATGAAGTTACAAGCTTATTCACATCAGAAAACAAAGTGGACCAGTAAAAACCATCTCTTAAGATTTTATCAGATGTGGTCTTCCAGTAAAGATGCCCCCACAGTCACCTACATGAAACTCTTGCAAGATTTTTTCAAATTCTTCCTTTAACAAACAATTTAGAAGGATGCCTTCATGAGTTTTCCAAAATAAAGCATTGTCAATTATGCAAAACTTCAAAGATTTCATTTTTAAGAACTTACTTTTAGTCCTGGATAACTCTGGAGGAGCTTGAAGGTTTTGTAAAATGTATATAATGTCAACATACCATGGTGAATCTGTAAAAGTCTGGTTGAACTATGGAGTCACCATCTCCTCTTCGTTATCCAGTTCTACAAAGCAATTTATGTCTAGGGCCTGAAAGTTTGATTCAGCCATGAGCTTGGCTAAAGCTTAGCCTTTGATCAATTCTATAGGTTTTATTTCTAAATCATATTCTAATATGGTAGCTATCCATTCCCTCTCTTTCCATCAGGTCTATCCTGTGTTAAAATGTCTTTGACTACAACATTGGGAACATAAGATACTATATGACAGTACAAGATATAAACCCTGAAATCTTTAATAGCTTTAGGAAGAGAAAAAGCTTGCTTTTCCATTATATTATACTTTAAAAGTGCACCTCTCGAGGCTTTACTAAAGAAGGCTATTGGTTGTTCAAAACCCTGATCATTTTTTGTAATAGGATTGTAGCAATTGTGTGTTCTGAAGAGAAAGAATATATGATAAACTCCCTATCAAACATTGGACTGATGAGAACTAATGTTTGTGTTAAGGCTAACTTTATATCTTCAAATGAATTTTTAGTCTCTAGAGTCCATTTAATAGTCGAATATTTCTTTAACATGTTGTTTAGTAACCTAATTAGTTCAGCTATGTTAGAGATAAATCTTCCCAAAAAGTTTATTTTGCCTAAAATCCTTGAAGTTCTTTGATGTTCCTGGGGTGTGGTATCTGCAAAATGGCTTCAATTCTTGTTGGGTCAATCCAAATACCATCTTTAGAGATAATTTGGCCTAGTAATTTCCCCTCTTCCAACCCAAATAAAGATTTTTTAGGATTCAGAGAAATTCCATACTTCATACACTTGGTGAAGACCTGCCTAAGATGATCCAAGTGTTGTTGATATGATTTAGAAAATACTATGATATCATCTAGGTAGATTACCAAGAAGTCATGGATTTCCTTAGCAAAGGCTATGTCCATTTCTATTTGAAAGGTGGCCCCTGCGTTTTTTAAGTCAAAAGGAATTTTCACATACATGAAAGTGCCCCATGGTGTAGTGAATGCTGCTTTTGCCTGATCATCTGGGTGGACTAAAATCTGGTTATAACCAAAAAACCCATCTAACAGTGAGATTCTGGTTGAACCTACTACCCTCTGCAATATGTGATCCATTTCAGGAAGAGGGTAGTTATCCTTAAGTGAAACTTTATTCAAATTCCTAAGGCCCACACATGATCTAATTTCACTAGTTTTCTTTCTTATAGGTACCAAATTAGAAACCCAGTCTGAGAATCTAATTGGTGCAATAATATTAGCTTCATACATTCTTTTAATCTCTTTTTCGATGGAAGGCAATAGAACAGGGTTAATCCTTCTAAGATTTTTTCTAAAAGGATTTTTATTTTCTTTTAAGGGAATGCTGTGTTGTATTATGTTGGTATCATAGGACTTACGGTCCTCATAATTCAAGGAAAAAAAAATTTGGAATTCCTTTAGCAGTTCCATATATTTCACTTTCTCATTGGGAGATAATGATTTTGAAAGTTTTATCAGTATGGGATCTTCTTCAGAGCCTATATTACATTCCTCAATGTTTGATTTCAAGGGTTCCATTTTCAACTTTGTAGGGACATCGTTTGAATGAAATAAGTCCTCCAAAGGAGTTAATCCTTCGGGAAAAAAATTGTCTTTAAGGTTAATGACTTCAGATTCTTCATCAATTTCCATTTGTTTTAGGTTTTGAATATCTAATTTTGTAAACTTTGTGGGATGGAATCTATCTATCTGATCATATTCTACTTTGTTAATTTCTAGTTTATTAAGATAATCAAAATCTAATTTTATGCCTATGTCTATGTTGCTATTTAAAAATTCCACATCTAAAGTTAGAAAATTGTTAATTTGTTGGTAATTATTGAACACTTGCCAGTGCTTCAAGTTGTCAGGAATGGAAGGTCTGTGCTTAACCTCAACAGCATACTAATTACTAGCAAACATGGATAAGCTGTGAGCTTGCATGTTGTGTTTTCTTGGGATAACAATATGATTGGTTTCTAAAATTATATTTAGTATTTCTACAATTGTTCCTTTATAAAATCCTAGCTAGGATCCCTAGTCATATAAACAACATTAATTTGTTTTATTACCAACTCAGAATCTCCCATAATAGAGACTCTTATGGCTCCTAACCTTTTGACCAGTTTCAGACCTAACAGAAGTGCTTCATATTCGGCTGTGTTGTTTGTACATTTAAATTTCAATCTGTAGGCATGACCCTCTGAATGATCATTTTATAAGTTGTAAATCCGTACACCTGCTCCTGCACCTAGTTTGTTGACTAACCCATCGAATTCAAGGTGCCATAGAATTTCATGTTCATAATTCTTACTGTCTGGGGCAATAAAATCTTCTTTGATTAATGTATCTTGATCATCTTTATTATTTGACATTTCTTGAGTTTGGACAATTTGGTTTCCTTTTAATATTGTAATTTCTTTTGGTTCTGAATTTACACTGTTTGAAATATCTTCTTGGTTAGATTCAACATTGTAAAAAATGAAATAATCAATATCAAAATGCATTGAATATATAGGAAAGTTTTGCGGTCTCTCCTGGGTACTCACTACATACCTCATCAGAGTCTCTTTATACAGTTTCTTAGGATGTCCAAAGACTGATATGGTAGCATATGACATGTCAAGTTGCAGAGATCCCTGGAGTTTAGCGCCCTAGATCTAGACAACAACATACCATACTTAGGTGGTATATCAACAACAACTATGTCCGTAAGTATGGTCTTAGCAGGGTACTGCACTAGGGAAACACACAAATCTTTTATAAGTCCCAGGCACTTAAATTGACTTGAATCAAAGGAAAACAAGTCCTTGTAATGTCTAGGGATATCCAAGTTTAGCTTCTCCATAACAAATTTAGGCATAAGATTATGTGAAGCACCAGAGTCTAGCATGGCATTATATAGGATTTTATCGTGGATGTTAACGTTAATGTAGAAGGGTGGTATCCTCCTTTCACTGGTTTTCCATTAACATCAGGCCCAAAAATTAGTCCGGGTTGATCATCAAATAGGTTGACAGATTCTTCATTCTCAACGAAGTTTAAAGATTTACTTATTTGAGACCTGCAAGTTTCATGTTTAACCAATTCTGTTAAAGGCACTGAGATTTTAAGTTTGGCCACCTCTACTCCCAAGTTGAAAGGCATAGGGGATTTGTCTATTTGAGCATTTGACATGTTAGCTAGGGGGTTTGGAGTAGTTTGTTCTTCTATTTCAGTGTTTGGAGCATTCTTAATTGATTTTTCTAATGTGATTTCAGGAGGTTGTTCCACTGTTCCCTCGAAGGGGACTGAAATGGAAGGTTTCTCATTAGGGATTTGGTCATTGGTTACATATTCAATAGTGGGACTAGAAGGGCTTTGATTTGACCTAGAAAGGATTTGTAGAGTTTTTGTAACTGGAGCAGCTTTCACTTTCTTTGGATGATTAGGTGCTGTTTTTTTATTTTGGTCTGGAACATCAGTGTTCTTTTTGCTTCTCAAATTGTATTGTTTATGCACTTTGAAAATAGCAGAGCCATACCCTTGCTTATAGTCGAAAGATTCCCTAGTTTGGGTCTGTAACTATTGAAGCATGTATAATTCCTGATCATCCTGAGTCAGAAAGATAGTTTCTTCGTCATCTAATCCCATTAGGCTGATTTGTGTGTCTAGCTCAGGGTCTTCTTGGTGGGAAATTCCAGCATAATTCTCTTGGAAATGTGGTCTAATGTTCTGATCAAACCCATTTTTACTAGTTTTTTGGTTCCAGTTCTTCCTAATGTTTGGGTTCCTTACTAGAGTTCCCTGTTGGTTATACCAATGAGCTTTCCATTCAATGACTTCTATCCTATCCATCAATATTTCCATTCCTTTGGCTAAAGCATCCATTTTTTGATCAAAGGGTGAAGTTTCATCTTTCAGGGGTGTTCTTATTTCATTTCTAACCCTAGCCCTTTTGGATAGCAGGTTAACTTCTACACCTACTGCTACACTTTGCATATCTTTTAGGGTTGGGGGATTCCTTTCTCTGAGTTGAAAATCCATATCTATGTCAAATCCATCTGGAAACTTAATCAAGGCTAAACCAGGGGGAGGCCTAAGGTCAGGTGGTATTGCATTATATACATTGTTAAACCTGGTACAATAGTCTTGGATGGTTTCGTTTGGTCCCCTCTTGAGGTTTTCATATTCAGAAAGAATTTGAAGAGGATCCTTTTTCTTCTCCCACCTATTCAAAAATTGTTGGTAAAGAACTTCTAAACTATCTATACTCTGAGGAGGAAAGTATCTAAACCATGTTCTCACTTCTACAGTTAAAGTTTGGACAAAGATTCTCATTTCGACATCTCCTATGTCAATTTCATGGAGTTCAAAATAATCTGTCATCTTTTTTGTGTGTTGTTGTGCTGTGTAAGTTCCAATGCCATCGAATAAGGTAATTTTACTTTGATAATCTGTTGGTAAGGCACCTTGAGGAGCAAGCATCACAAGGGGGGCATATCTGAGTGCCATAGCTCTAAGTTGGACAGGGCTGAGAACAAGAGCTATGGTAACAGGAGGATTTGGGACAACAAGGGAACTTGGGGTAACAGGGGTGATGGGTGTTTGATGGGTAGGGATAGGCTGATGGGGAAGCGAAGTTATGAATGGAGATGAGAAATGAACTTTGGAAATGTAAGGAAATGATGATGAACTGAAAGATGTTGGAGTTGTTTTAGAAAGTTCAGGGGCTCTATTAGTTGTAAGGGATGACTAAGGTGAATTCAGAAGATACTGATCAATTGACAAGTTTTCCATTTGGACTTCAAGTTCTGCTGTAAATTCTGGATCAAGAAGTATGTCCTCAAGTGCACTCTTAGACTTGGTTCTAAATATATAAAGGTCAAAATACTCGTCAAAAGGGAGGTTTTCAATGAAAAACCACTCACTGGGATAGGAATTAGATCTAAAAACAGGTCTAGGGCTTACTGAACTTTCTTGTCTTTTGATTATCCATGGAATAAGGTTGTTGTTATCAAATACAGGGTGAGGATTTGGATCAGGGTTGGCCCTGGTATAGTGAGTCCTCCTGGAAGCCATATTTCGAGCTTTTTCTTATTATTTTATTATTTTATGAAATTTTTGAAACTAACTTCCAATAACCCTTTATGAGGCTTAAAAATAAAAATTTGAATTTCTCAAAGGTTTATTAAGGTTGAAGGTTTTGAATCCCCAGTATGGTTGCCACTATGTTATCACTCAGATTTTTACCTTAGAAGGTACCAAAGAAGGAATAGTCTAAGGTAACCACAAACCTAATCTTAAACTTAGGTTCTAGCCAACCTAAGTCCAGAGAGGCTATCTCTTTATAATTTAACTTTGTTTTTAGGTACGATTTTAGGCTAGTTATTAGTGTTCATGGTTGTTTTTTTTGATTGGGTGGTGGAATTAAGAAAAAGATGGGTAGAGTAAGTATTTAGGCCATTGGGATATGGAGTCAATCAAGAGTGGCTGAATTGGATTTGATCAATCACTAAGGTAAGAGTTCATAAGGCAGGCTAACACAACAAAAGCAAATATGCAAGTTCAAATGGATGAAGTAGTCCTAGCCAGGGAAAAGGGCAGTGAAGGGTCCTTAATTGGGATTAAGATGAAGAAAGGAAGGATGATTAGTAGCAAAGGGAAACAAAGAATCCTTTGCTATGGACCAAAAGGGGGAAATTATGGAAGTAGAGGAGCAATTAAGGATTCCCAGACCAAGATAGTTTAGAATAAAACATATAGAAAACAAACAGTTAAACAAAGAGCATTTAAGCTAACTCTGATGATATCATTCCTTGTTTACTTTTAAGATTTCGTAAGAGAAACATACAAATATTTATAACATGAAGAGAAAACAATATTTAAAAGTGAAGAGATAATACTTATTTATTCTAATTATGCACAAGAATCCAATGAATTGTCCTTAGCTTTATTTCATCTCTAGCAAAACCAGTCCAGTCTTGAATACACAAGCTCCTTGGCTCAATATAAATTGTCTACAAAAATGTATTTTAATCCACCCTAATTACTTCAAAATATGAAGTATTTATACAAAATATGTTATAAAATATCTCAGAACAAGATGAGAATTATTTTAAGAAACCAAAAATATCTTCAACACGAAAATAGAGATAGATGGAGAACTGCCTTCTTATTGTCCCTTGTATTATGTCTATGCTAGCTGTTGCAATTCAGATTTGGCTCTTTCAGTTCTTGATGCTTATGTTCTGGATTCACTTGATGCCTTCTACCTACTGATACTCTTTACCTATTCTACTTTGTCTCTATCTTACTTGTTTTACCTGACAGCCATGTTTTACCATATAGATTTACTGCAGTAACTTCATAGTAAATCTGTTAGTTTTGTCCACCATTCACTGTCAGGTAATTTCATCCTTATCATTTTCCTGTATATCTCATCTGCTTCCGTATACTTAGAAAAATTTGGCTTTCTAGTAAACAAGTGTTTGACCTCATATTCTATGAAAAATAGATTTTCCAGACTATCATATAGTACCTTTCTAGTGGGAAGAGCTTTTACTCTTGACATACTAGCTTGGTTATTAGACAACTCGTTTAATATCTCTACGTAATAGCCTTTGGTCATTGCCTTGTCATTTATTACCATAGGATTGGGAAGTCATTTTTCTCTTGAAATTCCATACTTTTTCATAAAACTGTCAATGACTGCTTGAATGCTTTGACACCTTTTCTATAGATTGAGCATCAGGTTCCTTTGGTGAGAACCTTCTTTATTTCTATGATGGTTGTTGTTCTATCATCTATTTCTAGTTCATCAAGTTGGTATCTATTTCTGTTGTTCAAAAATGTTATCAATTGGTTGGCCTCTTCAGGCTTACCTCCCAATTCTTCTCTTGTCTTGTGGACGGCTCCTGTAGCCACTTTTACTAGTTCTGTTTGTTCAAAATTACCTGAATAGATGGCCAAACATCATTGATAGAATCAATGATGTTGGCCCAAAGTATTTCCTTCATATCTCCAAGTGGTTCTTGAAATTTTAAGTCCTCTTCAAGGACTTTTATTCTTTCTACCATTCTTTGGTTCTTTTGAACTTCTTCCTTCTATTATATATGTGCAAGTTTACAATCAGTGTCCAAACTTGACACTTCTTCTTTGAGCTTCCTAAGATCAGTGGCCTGAATGCTCATTTCCTCCATGGCCTTTACCAATTTAGTTGTGTTTTCTGTGGATGTCTATGTACTTGTAGATGCCCCTATGCCTGCTGATGTACCTGTAACTAGAAAAGTTGTAGCTGGTCGTAGTGTGGGTGCTAATGCAACAGCCAATGTGGAGGGTACTACTATAGAGACTGTAGGAATTAGAGTCTGAGTGGTGGCCAACTCAGTCTGCTCAAACTGTATCAAGTTATATAGCTCTTTCTCTTTCTCTTTTAAGTGTTCATTCAGCTTAAGGAATAGGTCAATAAGCTCTCCCTCCTTTTGAGTTTCCAACACTTTAGCTGTCTGAGGATGATGTAGAGCGGGAATTTTGAGATTCTTCTTCAGTTATTCTTAATAAGTTTCTCTGTAGCTTTCACATCCTTAGGATCATGTCCCAGTTCTATGAAAAAGTCCTCTAAGGAATTTATTCTAGTGTCATTGGCCTGTGAAGAGGCTTTTTCTAACTGGAATTGTGCTGATATAATATTTAGCGAATTTTGGAGTTGGTGGGTTGCATATGCCTTGTTGTTCAAGGTGGAGTAAACCATTTTACTAGTATGTTTGTGTAGTTCTATTTTGTCAATAGGATGGATATCCTTTGCCAATACTTCAAAGTCCATTTTCAGATAATTTTCTATTGATCTGGGTTGTTGTGTAGTTGGCTTCAAGAAAATCATCTGCATCTTACCTTCCTTTATGTCAAAGGTTGAAATTAGCCTTGTTTGATTTGTTGGAGTCATTTTAAGGTAGTGTGCATAACTTTGGGCCTTTAATCTTTCATTCCTAGACTTTATTTCTTTGTATTTCTCTTTTAGGTCCTGGCTCTGGCCACTTGGACCTTTAAAGGAGGATACCACGCTCTATTGTCTTTCCAACATTTGAGCCTGCGAGGTGGAAGGTTCTTGTGTACCTCCTAAAGGAGTGGTCTGCTTGCTTTCTACCCTTTCTGTACCTATAGCTCCTACTGTCTCTTTAGTAAACTCCTATTCTGAAAGTGGATTCAACCTTTTCCTCTTGACATAAGCTTGGGAAAAAGGTTTTCTAGAGGGAGTAGCCTCATCCCTATCTCTTTTAAGATTCCTCTCCTCATTTAAAGGAGTCTGTAAAATAGGAGGATTTCTCATGATTTGTTATGGCTGAGAAAGTTCTACTGATATTTCTCACTATTATGATTCCTCTAGCTGCTATGATGGTTCTGGTGGCTCTAATGGCCCTTCTTTTGTTGTTTGCTCACTGTGTCCTTGTGATTTCCTTTGAGGTTGAGTTTCTCCTGGAACCTGTACAAATGATCCTCATCAAGTCTTCTATCTAAATCAATCAATACATTATTGAAAATAGTTTCTATGATATCCTGGTCTACCAAAGTGTTTTCCACCCATTCAAGTTTATTTGCATATTGTTCAATTTCAAGGAATCTACGGTGGATGTAAGGAGATAATTTATTCTTTTGTCTCCTATTGCAAATGAACTCTAAGGGGTCATAATTCCAGATAAAACTTTGTTTGATTTTCAACCTTTGGAGGATTAATTCTGCTTCCTTTCCTGCTTCCCTACTGTCACATATGAAAGTGCCAAGATAATATTTTATCCTAAGTTGTGATTTCTTATTGGCCTTCACAAAATGCACCTCATCTGAATTGATCATTTGCCTATAGTACTCTAGAGAAAATAATCTCATATGGAGGTATATGGGCAATTTGTAGGGATCCAACTCACATCCATAGATTCTGATTTCAGTATGGTTTTGGACCCTCCTGATATCTTCACTGATTCTAGGGGGAGGACTTCCTAATAGCATAGTTGTCACTGGGTACACAAAGAGATCTATGACATTAGTATAAGAATGCTGAGAGTCATATTGATGGATTATGAAGTCCAAAAAGCCACTGATCTGGGGTTGCCTTTGGTATCAAGCTTTTGGCGGGTGATTGGAAATTTATCAGCTTGATAATACAAGAACAGATGATATAAAACTGAAGAATATTTAAACACTCTTTCATTATCCATCCTCATGAATTGATCATGCATCTTATCAGCAATGAACTTAGCATAGTCAAACATGATGGATAGGGGCTGCCTAGGAGAGTAGATGGACATAAAGGCCATAATGATTTCATCAAAAAATTCACTTGTAGTCTGGCCTAATACAGTGGATATCATGTCTATGATGTCTCGGCCAAGATTAGAGAATATAGTCCACATGTAAAGGGGAGAGTACTTTGGAGTGTATTTTCCTTCCCTGATGAAGGTCTAAAATAATCTAGCAATTTTGATTGATGTGAGTGTTGGGAATCTATTCAGCAAATCTCCAACAAAAAGAGGGGTCGAGTTTTGGACTAGTTGTAATTGGAGCATTTCATTTATAGACTCAGCAATGATGTTAAATAATAGAGACTAGTTAGGGGTCATCACCGCCCTTTGGCTGAGATTATAGTTCATATGACAGTAATGGATAACCTTTGTGAAGCTATGAACTCGGGGGAACTGGTACTTGGGTAAACCTGATTCCCAAAGTCCAATGTAGTCTACATAGTTTAGGTACCGATCTTTGTATTTCCAGTATAGTTTCAAAGGGGATTCTTCGACAAAGGTATCTTTAATATAGAAATATTTATCTGCTAGTGGGAGATGGTCTAAATCCCATTGAGAAGTAGAAATTGGCATGACATTCAATCAAATTGTGGCATCCATCCTTGGTTCTTGTGGATTCAAGGACAAGGGTGAAGAGTTTTTAGTGAAATTGGGAAAAACTGGTCTAATTCGAGGTATTTTGGAGTCACCAAGCAACTTATCTTACTAAATTACTTATTAATTTGAAGCAATTTAGTTCAGGCTTGGGAATATAACAGGGTTTCTCAGCAAATTTGGGGTAAATACCTTGTTTTGGCTTTTGGACAGAGTAATGGTGACTGTGCACTATTTGCAGAAAGCGCACGAGACGACAACGTGGTTTGGAGTTTCAACAACTTCGGTAAATTGGCAGCTGGACGTAGGTTGATGGTTGAATGTACTATGTTGCTTGCATGGAGATATGAGTGGTGTTTTTCACGATAAAACAAAAAACAATGAGATTTTTAGTTTTATTTGTAAATTCAATGATTTTGGCGGTACACTATGAAAAGGACACTTGGCGTTAAGTGGGAAATGTGACAACTTGTCGTTTAGCGGGAGGCGGTAAGCGGGATCGTATCACACCGCTTTTGGGATAAAGTGGTTTTAGGGGGAGGTCGGATGATGCCATTCATCGGGTGCCATGTAGCAGTGGGGTGAATAGTGAAACCGCCCATATCGGGTAGGTAAAGGTCAGCCTTCAGAGGCCACCCGATATGAGCATTGACTGTTGGATCAAAAGGGGTCAAATCGCACAGTGATCGGGGCGATGATTTGATCTGAGGTTTAATGGAGGGGCCCAACGGTGTTTTAATGCATGAAGCAATTGATTAATTGTGGATTAGGAAAGGTTAATGATGTCAGGAGTGATTTCAATGGCGGGGACAGATTATTAATTAATCACTGATCGATTAATTAATTTCTTTTATTCGGCGGTGGGTCATGGTTATTAATTAGTTGTTGATCAACTTAATTAATCCCTTAATTATTTATTTATTAATAAGTTTATGTTTCAAACTTAGGAGATGGGATATTGACATGGGGGTTTTTAATAAAGTACACAAGAAAGGGGTAATTTTAGGATTTAATAAATATAGTCAAAAGTTAATATGAAATGAAGGTGAAAAAATGAAGTGTGTTGAGTATAATGTCTGTTGAATTTTATTTACTTTTCACATAAAACATTATAACTTGGGCTAAAAGTGCATTTGTGGGTTTTTGTGAAAAAAGGGTTTTGCTTGGGGGGGATTAATTTTCCTAGGCAAATGGCGATTTCACCTTAGGAAAGGGATTTTTTAGGGGAAAATGAATGAATTGTGGGAGGGGTGAATGCTTATAAGGGGTCTTTTAGTACTTAGGACCTATAAGTTATTGGGCCGAGAGTGTGGTCCCTCCAGAAGTTAGAGAAATGCTCTGAGCCCCTTTAACTTAAGGTTTTAGGCACTTTAAAAATTTTCTTATGGGAAATTAGTAAACTTAAAAGTAAAATGAATGGGGAAATTAGTCACTTGACTTTGTGTAAATGCTCAATAATCATCCATACTTTAGCAACTTGATAATGAAAGTAAATGATATGATCCTATCTAATCATTCATCACAATTCTGCAGCCATTCAGCTACTTACCCATCTACTCATCCTACCATTTTTCTAATCTTTATTAGGGTGCACTTAAGCTGGCAAACCCTTATCAAAACTATTTTCTTTTCTTTTTACATAGTAATCTATCTAAGTATAACCTTATTACATCCAAGGGCTTAGATTAAACCGTTGAGCTCCTTTCATTTACTCTACCTATCTACTCATCTGCCAAGATTAAACAGTTTGGTCAAATTTGATTCTCTATCTATAAACATGAAATTTAAAACATGAAATAGCCAAGTTTAGACTATTTGACCATCCATGGATTGTGGCAAAGGTAACAAGTTGCACACAATATTTTTATTCTACATCAAAAGTAAATGGTAGTGGCATTTTGACTTGCACACTTTCATGGTCTTTTTCTTTATTGGGGTTCATTTTTCCATCCTTTTTGACCTTTTTCTTCTTTTTGTCCTTTGATTTTTCTTCTAAGACATACCCTCTTTACATTTTTTAATTTTTTGATTATTTCAAATATGGAAAACATTTGCAGGAAGCAAAGGTATGTACATATTACAGATTTGACCTCAGCTATTCAAAAATTATGACTCCTATTCGTATAGGAACATAACAGGACCTGGAGGCTTTGTATTGACTATCGGGTGCTAAATAAGATCATTGTCTGAAATAGGTACCCAATCCCGCATATTGATGACCTTCTGGACAAGCTCAAAGGGGCCAAATATTTCAGTAAGATTGACTTGAAATCAGGTTATCACCAGGTGCTTGTCGAACCCTCCGATGTGTGGAAGACTACCTTTAAATCCAAGGAGGGCCTTTTTGAATCTATCTCCATGGATTATATGTTGGGCCTTCCTTCTACTAAGCACGACAACAATTGCATTTTCGTGGTTCATTGACAAATTCTCTAAGATGGCCATCATGGCAGCCTGCAAGAAGACTATCATAGCAGAGGCCATTGCTAAGCTCTTCTTTGAGTGAGTGTGGATACACTTTGGAATCCCACAGTCCATTATCTCTGATCGGGATAGTAGATTCCTGAGTGCTTTTTGGTCAAGTCTCTAGTCAATGTTTGATACAAAACTCACTATGTCCATGGATTTCCATCCCCAAACTGATGGCCAAATAGAGTTTGTACACAACATGATCGTACGCATTCTGCACATTTACAACTCAAAGCATTCACACACATGGGAACAAAGTATCCCCTATGCCCAACACAGCTACAAGAGAGCTCTCCACGGCTCAATAGGCCAAAACCCCTTTTAGCTAGGGATAGGATTTCAGCCAATATGCCCCATTGATGAGGCCATACCATTTGCAGCCACTCAGAAATATTCAGCTCACGTGTAGTCTGAAGCTGAAAGGGCTAACAACTTCATTAAGCTCATTCAACACATCCACCAACAAGTCCATGATATATTGGACAGATCCAATGCTAAGTACAAGCAACACCACGATCAACATTGAGTTTCACACAAATTCCAGGTGGGTGACAATGTTTGGTTACATTTACAGAAGGAGGACCTTCTTGGAACCCAATGCAAGCTTCACCCGCTATGATATGGGGCATACAACATCACCAAGGCCATTGGCGGAAATGCCTTTCAGCTTAGCATCCTACTATTCCTTGGTTTGCACCATGTGTTCAATGCAGATCGTCTTTGGCCATACTTTCCACCATTGTTGGACACATCTGACATTGCAAAATAGCTCACAGCAACAGAGCTCAACTCGGACTGCACGGAACAGGCTAGAACTGATTAGATCATGGACACATAGATCAATAACACTTGGAAAAAGAGGATACATCTATATCGAGTTGTCAAAGCAAGCCAACTCCTTCACCTAAGAAAATGGCTCACTAGGGACCAAGTTTAGCAGAGGTTTCCTCATTTCATGGAGGAACTCAATGCAATGGAGACCATTTCTTCCTAAGGTGGGAGGATTGATCCAGGTGGATATTGGTGGTCACCCACCTATTCCACTTGGACCCTCACCATTGTTTCGTTTAGTTGTTCAGTTTCCTTAATTGTAGCATAATTTACTATTTTTTGTAGTTTTTTGTGTCCTAACCTTCCGGAGCTATTTTGAGGCCCTAAACGACTTTTTCTTGGAAAAATCCACTATTGATTACATTTGTAATCACATTGGTAGTTGTAGTCCTCAGACATATATTTCCAATGAGGTATCATACGCATCAAAAAGAGATGATATGACCAAGTTACAACCCCGAGAAGTTAGCTGCCCAACTAACCCTGCGAGGCCCATAAACTCTTGGTATTACATATCCTCGGGTTAGGGTTTTGGTTGTTTAGGGTTTTCTCTTATTTTTCAATAATAAAAAGGCCCTTTATCCTCATTGTAACTCAGTTTAGAGGCATGTATCCACCACATCTCTTCTCAGAGATAAGCTACCATCACTCGAGCTATCTTATTTCCATTATGTTGTAAGCATAGTTCAATATTTTTCTATTAATGAAATTAAGTGTTTTTCTGTTGCATCTCTGTGTTTATGAGTTTATCTCTAAGTGTTTGCATTCATGTTTAAGTTCGGATCAATAACCTCACATGCTGCTTGACTTGCAACCTTGTACTCTGCCTCTGTCGAACTGAGTGCAATCGATCTTTATTTCCCGCTTTACCAAGACACTGATGTTGACCCAATACTGAAGATCCCTCATGATATTCTCTTCCTATCGGATGGAATCCCTACCCAATCTACACTAGTGAAGCCTTGAAGCTTCACTCCCACTATCCATTTGTACCATAATCTGTACTGAGCAGTGCCATTGACGTATCTCAATACATGCTTTTCCGCCTTCCAATACATCTTGGTAGGCCTAACCATCACTTGACTAAGTTGGTTAATTGAATAGTATAAATTTGGTCGTGTGTTAACCATGTACATGAGTAATCCCACAAGCTATCTGTAAACAGTAGCTTCCACTACCTCTCCTAAAGTAGCATCTTCATTCCTCTAGATACCAGCTATTGGAGTCTCCATATGCTTACAACTCTCCATGTGGAACCTCTTTAGTATCGCGTTGGCATACTTTCCTTGAAACACAAACAACTCCCCATCACCTTTCCATACTTCCAAGCCTAGAAAGTAATGCATGGGCCCCAATTGCTTCAACTCAAACTCTTTTGCAAGGTCCTCCTTGCAAGATTTGATCAGCTGATCATCACTTTTCAGTATGAGATCATCAATGTAAAGTACAATGATCAACAGTTACCTTCCAACACTATGTGGTATAGTTTCGCATCCACTTCACTCTTTGTGAATCCCAACCCAATGAAGTAGCTATCTATCCTAGTGTACTAAGCACAAGGTTCTTGCTTCATCCCATAAAACGCTTTCTTGAGCCAACACACATGCAACTCATGGTCAGAGGTTTCAAAACCGTCGGGCTTCTCTATGTACACCTCTTCCTCAATTATGCCATTAAGGAATGTTATCCTTACATCCATATGATGTATCTTCCACCCCATCTATGTTGATAGTGCCAATATAGATTGAATTGATGAGTGCCTTGCAACAGGAGCAAAGCTCTCATCATAGTCAATCCCCTCTACCTGTGAAAAACCACAGGCCACAAATCTAGGCTTATGCTTCTCCAGACTACCATCTACAACTTTCTTTAACTTGTAAAGCAAATGGGAGCTCACCACAAAATTATCCTCTAGTCTCGAGACCACATCCCAGACATTGTTACGAACTATGGAGTCATATTCCTACACCATGGCATCAACCCAAACTGGTTGTTGTATTGCTTCCTCAAAGGAATATTGCTCTGTTGCAACACTTCTGCTCATAAGGGTCATGTATTCAGTGTACCTAGTAGGCGACCTCCTCTATCTACATTGTGATTTGGATTCTCCCACATTCTCTCTGGAATCTGACAACAATCTATCCGCCTCTCTAGTATGCTTTCTCCCATCCCTATAAGACTTTGCCTGAGTGGATGTCTCCACTCTTGAATCCTTTACATGTGGCTACTCCACATCAATCTAAGGCTCCTCAACATTAGGAGCTAAAATCTCCTCAACCACATGTAGCTGAAGCTCCCTCTTAGGGGAAACTCACATGGCCTTCCCCTCATTGAATCTGATATCTCTGCAAACCACTGTCATCCTGTTGGTCGACAACTACACCTGATAATTGTAAGGTGTATCGCTATAACCCACAAATATTCCTAACTCTCTTGTCGGCTCAATATTCTTCCATGCATATTTGGTCACATGGAAATATACCAATGACCCAAAAATCCTTTAGTGACCAACATCTATCCTCCTACCGAAATAAGCGTCCTTTGGTGTCTTCATCCCAAGAATCTGATGTGGGCTACGGTTTTGAACATAAATTTTTATGTTGCATGCCTCAAACCACAAGTGTAGTGGGAGACCCTAATTTGTGCATATTTGGTCACATGGCAATATACCGATGACCCAAAAATCCTTTAGTGACCAACATCTGGCCTCTTACCCAAATAAGTGTCCTCTAGTGTCTTCATCCCAAGAATCTGATGTAGGCTACGGTTTTGAACATAAATTGTTTTGTTGAATGCCTCATCCCACAAGTGTAGTGGGATACCCTAATGATCTAACATCACCCTCACTTCCCCTACTATGATTTTGTTCTTCCTCACAGCTACCCCAGTCTGAGGAGGGTTATGGAGTGTTGTTAACTCTTGTTTAATCATTTCCATTGCACAAAAGTTCTTAAATGTGTCTAAGCGATACTCACCACTGTTATCACTCTGTAGAGATTTAATGTTCTTTCCCAACTATTTCTCCACCAATGCTTTAAACTTACAAAACTTTGTGAAGGTTTGATCCTTTTTATGCATGAAAAAAATCCAACATTTTCGAGAAAAGTGATCAACAAATATAACATAATACCTATGTTTGGCCATGGATGTTGTTGCAAATGGTCCACACACATATGAATGGAATCACTCTATAATAGCCTTTTCTTGACTATATCTATCATGAAAGGAATGCTTGGTGTATTTACCTAAAGTAAACCCCTTGCATGTATCAGCTTGCTCTAGTGTACCTTTGGGAAAACCAGTGGAAATTTATTGCATGATCTTCAAGGCCACATGATGCAACCGGCCTAATCACCTATGCCACAACTCACTAATTTATCATCTTTGCACCATATCTACTTTCATTGTCAAACTAGCACAATCCTCTACTTCCAACTTATAGAGATTCTTCACCCAAATCCCTATCTTCTTTACTTGACCCATGGCTATGTGTTGAAGGAAATCCTTTCCTTTGGATAAGATCACATCATGCACTCTATCCTCAAGCATGGAAATGGAAACCAAGTTATTATTTAGCCTGGGAAAATACATAACATTCTTCAAGGTGAGTGGAGCTCCATGATCCCTCTGAAAAGTAACTGTGCCCAATCCAGTAGCACTATACATTTGATCGTAACCCATCTCGATATTCATCTGGAGATCCTTCTCCTCCATGTCACTGAATAACTCCTTGTCGCTAGTCATGTGGAATGAAGCTCCATTGTCTAAGTAACATACACTTCCCATCATTGATGACACCATGCATGCAATAAGGGAAAAGTCCAATTCGAATTGAGAGGCTAAAGCCTCAACCGTTGCTCCTCTTGAGTACTTCTTCTTGGACTTCTTGAGTGAATAATTTGTAGCAAAATGGCCCGACTCATGACAATGAAAGAACTTCACTTTTGTCATGTTACCTCCATGGAAATAATCTGATTTGGAATGTGAATATTTCCCTTTCCCTTTCTTTGCCTTAATTGCGAAGGCATAGTTCTCTTCACCATCATTCTTTGATGAAGAGCCATTTTGGGTGTTCATCCTGATCTCCTCCACCATCAAATCCTACCATAGTCATTCCCAATATGGCAGCTTATCCCAACCATTGACAAAGTCCTGATAACTATGCCAACTCTTTAGGAGTCCCAGAAGAAGAAGACTCACCATATCATCCTCAGCAACATTGATTCCAACACTTCCAAGTTCATCACAACATTTAGTGAACTTGATCAAGTATTTTGGAATAGTCTCGCCTTTCTCCATTTTGATTTTTCACAGTTTATCCTTCAGTGCAAATTTCCTTGGGTCACTGTTGTTCTGATACAACTCCGTCAATGCTTTCCACATAGCATATGGAGCTTCCTTTCCATGGAGACTAGAGACAATGTGGTCTATAACTCCCTTAAGGATTATTCGCCTCACCTTCGCCACACGCTTCTTCCATTCAGCCATATTTTGTGCATATGATGCTAATGGCTTAGGAATGTCTTAATAAATGAATTCCTTCAAGCCATTATCCTTCAGTAAAGCTTCTATACCTTCAGGTTATAAAATTCAAGATGCCCTCTAATCATACTCAAGCCAAAAACCATATAATGCCATCTAGTGATACTGAAGTATGTATTGCAAATTTGAATTTCACCTGTAACCCAAAAATCCAAAACTTGAAAATATAATCTAGTATATTGAATTCAGCTCCGATAACATGTAGAAATTTTTGTATATTGACAAGCTCATGCAATTTACTAAAGCACAAGACAAGAACCTACTTCTACTTTCAACCAATGGAAGCCAATAGATCAATGAGAAAAATATGAACAAGAAGATGAAAAATCAATGGCACATAACACAATAAGTTTTTGTAGGGAATGACACTACTAAAAAACTTTCCTATCTGTATTGCACTAAATTAGAAATATGAGTGAAGATACAAATCTTGTTCACACAAGAACAATTCCACAGAAGTATGCTTAACTCTCTACCTCACAAGCCCGCTATTAGCTGACACTTAGCTGATTTCCACTGCCTATGAAGCCCCTATTTCCTCACGCAATTCCTAGGATGAATAGCCTATATTTAAAGTGAATTCATTCTTCTAAAATTGTGTAATGCTAATTAGGTTATCTTCCACATTGCATGCATGATATTTACAACTCAGTAAATCATACAACTGATAGTACAATGTCCCTTCACTCTAGTCTCAACTGGGTCTTTCTCTAAACTAACATGCATGAGTTTCTCATTGGGGAATCTTCATTTAACTGGAGTAACACTTGTGGATGCACCAGTGAACCAACTAACTGTTAGTCCTCTATTAGTTCCACAAATAGTTAGAACTAATTTCACTATCCATAACGCAACAAACTAAGTTAATCTAATTACAACTCAAATAAACTGATCCTAAACCCCTAAAATTTAGGGAGAACATATACATGACTACAAAAATACTTCCAACTCAAAATTCCTAAGACAATTAAGTTAATTAAACTTAATTAAATTTGTACAAGTTGCTATGAGAATATAATTCGATTTTAATTCTTAGTTTAATTCAAGGATACATTAAACTAGAATTTCTTGTTGCCATTTCTCAACACTAAAGTCTCATTCTACTTTTGTTTTCCCACTTATTTGTGGTTTAAATTCTATACACCTCTTCCACCTTGTGTCCATATTTTCCCATAGCGTAGCTAAAAATGCACTAATAAATATGGTGTGCTTATTTGAAAAAAATGCTCCTTGGTATCCCAAAATGCACCAAGAATTCTCCAAAGAACTTGTTTTCTATTTCTTTCTCATTGATTATCTTTTAATACGACATGAGAATGCACTTCTTACATAACCTATGAACTACCACAAATAAGTAGTCATGCCCCTTTTTGGTTGTTGGTAGCATCCCTCCCTCAAAGTCTATGGAAATGATTTCCTAAGAATGAGTGGGCATATGAAAGGGATGGTATAGACCCTATTTCCTAGTACTAATCCTGTTGTTATATCAAAGGATTCATCCTCTTATGAACCTAGCTACATCTTCTTGCATCCCTGGCTAGTATACATACCTATGTAAGTTTGTCATTCTCCCGTACCTTTAGGAACACATACCTTGCATAGCATATAGAGTAACTCACTTTGGAGATGATAGTACTCTATGTTATCCCATTTCCCACATGATTTTAATTGTGTAACTATTGAAACACCTCCCTAAATTCCTCATCCTTTATAGATTCCTCATTGTATGCATCATGGGTGAAACGCTCCATGTGAATCATAGTTCGCAAAGTTGTGATTGTGGGTCACATTAAAAGCATGCTAGATAAATTTTTCGTTATTCCCTTTTTTTACTTGATCACTAAACAATTTTTTTAAGAATCCCATCCACTTGTAATTCCTAGTCAGTTGTAACTTACTCTAGGCATACACATGTTGTAGTGATCGGTGATCCATCTGGATGAATTTCTCATTTCTCATCAGATAGTGTTTCCACTTTTTGATAACTTGTACCAAGGTATAGATCTCCTTGCCACATGGAATACCCAATCGCATCTATATCTACTTTAAAGGGTTGTTTCAAGTTTGTGATAGGTCCCTATAATACTAGTGATTACCCCATTACTATTATAGTTGTATCCCTTATTAATATTGTTGTGCCCCTATTGTTCCCATATTTTTATTACTGTGCCCCATAAAATCCCTCTATTGTTATTTTTGTGGCTTTATATTATTGTTGTTAGGTCAGTTGGGTTATATTGTGACTCCTTAGAATCCTATATATAGAAAGGAGGTTTTGTCATTTGAATCATCCAAGAATTGTTCATTTGTGTAATGTAAGGGAGGTTGCCCCCTCGAAGAGGCTTATTTCTAAGGCGTTCATCTATCTTTTCTATCTTTTTGTGAGCTGGTTTCATAACATTTGGTATCAGAGCTTTGGATTCTAGGGTTTTGCTGCTCCAAACAGGTCATCATGGCATTTTCGCTATAACTTTTTGTCTGCGACGTTTCAAAAGCTAAAAAAAAAAACCCATTTGAGACGAAATTGCGTTGAATCTCGGGTCCGAATTTTAGAGCTTTTAGCGCTATATTTGTGGAGATATGATCTGAGGAATTTTGTCTTTTTGTAGACTCCTGAATTACATTCCAAATAGGTGACCTGGGGAAAATCGTCATAACTTTCTTTTTGAGCATTGGATTGAAATTTCGTAAGAAGGTCACTGTGGGAGATTGTGCATAACTCTTTCTTGGAGAATCCAAATTGGATCAGATTGGTGGAATTGGATAGAGGATGCAGAGGGCTACTACAGGTCGCAATTTCAGAACTGGATGATCCGAAATTATAGAGATACATCAGATTCAATATCAAGCTCCTACAAAGTGAAAAAAGGTGTGTAGTTTTTTTTTTTTAATTTTTGCATAACTTGGTTTGAAAAATAGTTTGAAGGAATTCAAAGGCATAGCAAAGCATTATTATCGGTTATTGATGCCCCGAGAAATAAAATGAAACCCTAGTAAGCAACCTGAAAGCTCTAGATGACTCATGAAGAAGAGGCAGAAATGCAACATGATTATCAAAATTCGAGACCAAGTGCAACATGTCACTTGCACAAAAAGGAACAGAATCTAAGATGGATGGTTTAAAGAAAGATGTAGAAGCTAGATGGATGTTTAAGGAAAACATAGAAGCTAAGATGATTGTTTTAAAGAAAGCGTAGAAGCTAGTATGAATTAATGAAGCAAGATGGAATTTGAAGATAGTTTGAAGACAAACATGGAAGAATTGAAGATAAATATGAATAAGTTGCTACAAGAAATGGTCACTAATGGTGAAAGGGTAGTAAAGGAAACTCATGATGAGAACCAAAGAAATGTTAATCATGATTCCATAGACTCTAACGTTGGATCAAAGACCCACCATATTCCAAAAATCGATATGAGGAAGTTTGATGGAAAGGATCTCGCAACATGGATATTACAAATGGAGTAATTTTTCGATCTCAATAATGTGCAAAACACACAAAAGGTACATATTGCAACTTTATATTTGGAACCAAATTATTTTGTATGGTATCAATGGCTTTGCTCTCGTAAACAAATTATCACTTGGGTAATTTTTACAGAAGAATTGATAGCACATTATGAAAATACAAAAAGCAACACTTTTTTTTAGCCAATTGATAAGTCTCAAACAAAAGGGTTCAATAATGGAGCACATTGAGGAGTTCAAAAATTGAACATAAGGGTAAAAAATATTCCAGAGGAGCATAGGATTGATGTGTTCATAGGGACTTTAAAGGATAATATCCAACATGATGTTCGCCTTTGGGAACTTGATTCGTTAGAGAAGGCATTCAAGTTAGCAAGAAAAATGGAAAGCAAAATTATGGCAACCAGGAAGCATACCAGTCACAACTATAAATATGGAAGTGTTGTTACCCCTAGCTTTCCACAACCTATAAGGTTGACACCACACCAATTGGAAGAAAAAAGAGCAAAAGGGCTTTGTTACAGTTGTGATAGCAAATACACTAAAGGTCATAAGTGTGTTGAGTAGAAATTATTCTACATAGATTGTGAAGAGGAAGAAGAAAAGGAGTAAGAAGTTCAAAGGAAGAGGATATAATCCAAGAACAAAACCTAGATAAAGAAGAAATGAATCCGACCATATCTTGTAATGCATTGGCTGGAATTACCACTCCTCAAACCATTAAGATAGAAGGACAAATCAAGAAGAAAAAGGTAATAGTGTCAATTGATTCAGGAAGTACCCACAATTTTATTCATTGTAAGGTAGCAAAAGAATTGAATTGCTTCCTATATCTAGCACCAGAGTGTCAAGTGATGATTTCAAATGGAGGAACGATAAATTTCTCTAGAAAGTGCCATAATATCAAGCTATCCATGGGAGAATATGTATTGACTAGCCTAATGCTTTCCATTCCAATGGGAGGTGTTGATGTTGTACTAGAAGTCCAATGGCTACAATCCTTGGGTACAATAGATTTTAATTTTCAATAACTTTTCATGAAATTTTCTACGGAAGGAAAGGAAGTTGAATTAACGCGTATTGCAGGGAAACCGGGAAACATAATCAACTCTAACGGTATGACAAAGCTTCTAAAAAAGGAACAAAGAGGTGTAATTGCACAATTATGTTTGCTAGATGTTTCCACATCGAAATCATCCATTTCTCCATATCTCCAAAAAGTCTTGGACAATCATTCCAAGATATTTGAGACTCCCAAAGGTCTCCCACCTATTCATGATCATGATTATGCTATTCATCTGATTCCAGGAAGTGTTCCTCCAAACATCAGGCCGTACATATATCTCTATGCCCAAAAGAGTGAAATTGAACGTATGGTTGCAGAAATGCTAGAAGCTAGTATAATTCAACCTAGTCATTGTTCTTTATTTGCTCCAGTGGTATTGGTGCACAAGAAGGATGGATCATGGCACATGTGTCTAGATTATAGGGAGCTCAACAAGCTCACTATTAAAGATAAGTTTCCCATTCTTGTGATTGATGAATTACTGGATGAATTGCATGGATCAATTTACTTCACCAAGTTGTATCTTCATTCAAGATATCATCAAATCAGAATGAAGATTGAGGACATTCTTAAAATAGCATTTAGAACTCATGAGGGTCATTATGAATTTTTGGTCTTGCCTTTTTGCCTTACCAATACACCTTCTACATTTCAAGGTTTGATGAATTCCATTTTCAAACCCTTCCTTAGAAAATTTGTGTTAGTATTTTTTAATGATATATTAATCTACAACAAGTCTTTGAAGGATCATGTTGAACATGTTGACAGGGTGCTACAACTATTGGAGGAGAAACAATTATATGCAAAGAGATCCAAATGTTTCTTTGGAGTACAAGAGGTGGAATATCTGGGTCATACTGTATCTCATGAAGGAGTTAAGGTAGACCTCAGCAAAATTAAAGTCATTAAGGAATGGAAAATCCCCACATCCATAAAGCATTTACGAGGATTTCTCCGGTTGACAGGGTATTATCGCAAGTTTTTTAAGAATTATGGGAGAATAGCAGCGCCTCTAACAACATTATTGAAGAAAGATGCATTTTCATGGACTCCAAAAGCAACAAAGGCCTTCGAACGTCTTAAATAGGTAATGTGCCAAGCACTGGTCTTAGCTACACTGTCCTTCACAAAAAACTTTATTGTGGAATGTGATGCTTCAGGAAATGGAATTGGTGTTGTTTTAATGCAAGATGAAAGACCCATTGCTTTTGAAATGAAATGAAAGAGAAAGCTTCTGAAGCACATCTCTTTCTCTATGACCGTCTGAAAGGCCATTTGCGCGGGAGAGGAGAGGAGAAGGTTTTCTCGAAATCCTGTCCCAGAGCGCTGGAGCTCATCCTATGAGCGAAAGCGTACCTTCATGGGGTTGAAGCATTGGGCCCTCAAGGTTCAGGTTCCCAGCTAGAAAATCCAGTTTCTTGATCGAAATTGGAAATAAAAGAAATTCCTCACCATATGAATAGTGAGTGACCCCTAAGAAGTAAGGGCCTATGACCTTCTATCACAGATGTCTATGTCAGGTACTTATGTGCTAGCTATGTCTGGTGCTTATTGTGTTATGGCTGGTATGAGTGGGTAAAACTGGTAGGACCCGGTAGGGGCTCGAACTAAAAGGCCCGTTAGGGCCCTATATTATTTAGGGGCGGAGCCACTAACTATTCTGATGGTGAGGGGTCACTCACTATTCATATGGGTGAGGGTGCGTTAGCACACTTGACTGTCCAGGAGAGGGTGCGTTAGCACACTCACCATTCATTCACTGCACAACATTCACTCCCTGCACATAGTACCTTCCCGGGGTATGGGGGCCTCCTTCTTTCTTTCTCGGGTATGTCTCTGTATGTATATGACTGACCTTCTGTTAATGACTAACAATAAATCCTAGCAAAGACTAGCGGCTATTGGCTACCTAATCCAAGCTCCGTCCTATCAACTAATAGCGCTCAACTAAGACTCTAGCCTAAGATATCAACTAATAGCGCTCAAACAAGTCCTAAGCTATGGCAAAGGGCCTTCCAATCAACTAACAATAGGGGGGATTAGGTCCCCTGCATAGATGAGTGAAGGTATGAATGAGATAGTTATAACTAGGAGACAATGGGTTATGAAGTCCAAAATGCCCATAGAAATATGTCTCAGGTGCCCTCCCTCCTGTGAGAGCCACCTGGGTAACGGTCAGTGCAGTGAGA
Organism: Pinus taeda; assembly: GCA_000404065.3. Lineage (NCBI taxonomy): Eukaryota > Viridiplantae > Streptophyta > Pinopsida > Pinales > Pinaceae > Pinus > Pinus taeda. Next base: position 809 of record APFE030493522.1, on the reverse strand, counting down.
TTTATGGATCCAATCATGCCTCTACACATGCACCCAGATACATAGGCCAACTGCTGATCCCACTCTGGCTCAGCCAGACCTTCTCGAACAAGCCAATTCGGTTCAGGTGAGAGCTACCTAAGGAGCTAT
>APFE030493519.1:0-11220 GCA_000404065.3 Pinus taeda | reverse complement strand
CTGCAAGCACAAACAAGGCAAACGATTAAATAGCACCCGAATATCCAATATTATAAAACATATTTAACATGAAAGTCAAGGAGTCCATGAAACAAATAACATAAGATACTTGTTGAGAAAAATGAGCTTGATTGTATTAATTCAAAGGAGAAGAACCTTACAACCTTTGCCTTGACGCTGTACAAGCTCCTCCCAGGGTCCAACAAGAAGTCTCCTCTACTTTGACAAGCTTCACTCACTCCCCAATGAAGCCAAAAAGGGATGTGATCTCTCCTCTTAAGCTCAAATAGGAAGTCTTGATTTCACTAGCATTTACCCTCAAAAGTTCAGCTTCTAACCTCTCTGGCCACTGACCCAATTCCTCAATTTATAGTGCAATGGAGATCAGTTACCAACTCCTCCTTCAAAGGGATAAAGTCCTCCTTCAAAGGGATAGCTCCTCTCAACAAGGGATTAGTTCCTCTTCTCATGGGATACATGAATCACTTGGAGCGAACAATCCACGTAACAAATGCTTCTAGAAAACTCTAGAATTAACCCAAGATGAGTTTTTTAAGATAAAGATTGCGCCTTTTGACTTTTATAGGGGTACACACCCTCCCCTTTACATACAGAGTATATAAGTACGCAAATAACTTGAACAAAAGGTGCGGGCCCGTAGGCAAAAGTAAGAGAAAGTGTGGAACCAGAGTTACATTACTTTTTTGATGTCTTTCTCTCATTTCTAAAGCTTGTTTTGAAGAGCTGAGGTTTAAGACTTGCTTAGGAAGCTGGTATAGGTGGTGATAGACCTACACTGACTGCAAATAATCAAGGTGATGATATTTTTGTGTAACATGACCCTACCTATAGAAGGCTACAACCTTCTCTCATTTTCTAGCTCCTATTGGAAGGGAGATATAATCCCCTTTCTAGAGATTTCTATCCTCAGCTCTTTATGGATCACTTTTTAGAATGTTTCAAACTGGATCCACTTTCAACTATTCTGAAATCCATTACTCAAATACTAAACCAACTGAATCATCAAATCAATAGTTGCAACTAGATCAAGCTATAACAGATCATGCCAATGCATATCCACTCATCAGTATACCAAACCAAACATGGTTACCCATCACGAAAACGAACTTTTGTCACCACTAACAATGATCAAGCATACATTAAATTGTATATGCTATTGTTCTTAATCATACCTATGTATGCATGCACTTCTCCTGAAGAATACAAGTGCATATATCTTAAAAATATTGATACTTGAATCAAAATCACTGACACACTAAAAAAATCATTGTACCACATACTAAACCCATCACCAATCACATAAACAAATATAGATCATTATACAATAGCATCACCATTTAGTTAAAATTTCATTCCATAATTAGTTCAACCCAACTAGTATTGTCAAACGTAGATCATTATGAGAGAGACACCATTGACAGACAGTAGCAAACATATCTAAACTAATCAACCATCATTAACAATTCATGCTTCAAAATACTAGTAGTTGTATGTGACTTTTATAATGAACACCTGTGTATGTATGTGCTTTTAATATTTCACACCTACGTATATATTTTGAAATTTTTCAGAATATATACACCACCCCCTAAAGTAGATTCATGTATTTACATGACCTTTCTGAAGAAAACCTACGTACAAATCTAGAATTATTGAATCATTCCTTCGCTACAACCACAAAACATATTTTGCAACTCTTACTATCACATGTTCATGTCATAATATCATTACCATCACAGATTTATAATTGTTATTCATAATCATAAAGGATCAAGCAAGCATGTTTATTGGTCACTACAATGCTTTTAGATCTATGAAATTTGAAGCTCCTTCATGCTCCTTAGTGCACATCTATTTCATATCAAACTATTCATTAATAACCCATAATCTGCACACATAGCACTTTGATTTACATCTCCTTATATAGCCTAGGCCTTAGCCAATACCTTTGGAAAATCCCATAGTTATGCCAATGGTATTCTTTGACGGGATCAAATATATGTTTTCACACTCATTACTATGGGCCAATACCATGGTAAATACCCTGGTATTGAGAATACTATAGTGCAAAAATTGTATGCGACTTTTCTTTACCATACCCACATATGTACTCGGTCTTTGTTCACAGGACCCACATACATTTTCCTACACTTTACCTTTATCATTCATCTATCTCTGAACTAATATTCCTTTGTCCAATCTCTTTGCCACATGTGTACTAGCCTGTACACTCATCCTACTACCATTATGTTGACATTTTTATCAAGTAGGCTACTATCAAGGACAACAAATTAGTCATAATGCCAACACTTTACCTTTTCAAATCCTTTTCCAACACCTTTGTATATTTCCTGTTAGCCATAATAAACCAAATGAACACCCACTAGGATGTTTTTCCCAATATTAAGCTTGGAATACATGTCTGATGACCTTGGTCATATTTTTCTTTTATTAACTTTATTACAACCAAAAAAATGACTATAAACCAAAACATACTTCCCATGGAGCTTTACAACTTAGATCAATGAAATATTAACAAGGAACAACCCACTGAAAAGAAACCCATGTGACAAATATGATAACATAATAACCATACCACTTATTTGATCTTTAGAACACAACTCATTGTGGTATTTACAACAACAACCATACATAAATATGTATGTATACCAAAGCTCCTTTGCCTCAACTGGAAAACAATGAAGGACACATAGCTCACATCTGATAAGCCATCTCCCATGTAGTTTCATTGGGGCGAAAGTGATACCACTGCAATTTAACTTTCTTGATTGCACTATTCTGGATCATGAGCTGTTTTCATTGCAAAATGCACTAAACTTCTAGATGAAATTATCCTTCTGGTTCCACCTGCAATATAGAACAATCAATCATATGATTAACATATTTCACATATCTTTTAAGAAATGAAGCATGGAAAACATCATGGTCTTTCACTATCGGTGGTAGTGCAAGTCTGTAGGCCACTGGTCTAATCCTCTGAAGGATCTCAAAAGGCACACAATACCGAGGTGCCAACTTGGCACAATGTCCAATCCTCAAGGTGATCCTCTTCGGCTTTATGCACAAGTACACATGTTCCCTAACCTGAAACTCCTTAAACACCTTGTGATGATCTACATAACTCTCTTGTTTATCCTATGTTGACTTTAGATTTTTCTTGATAACCCGCATTTCCTATTCCATCTCTACAAATATATCTGGTCCTATCAACAATCTGTTTACTGGATCATTCCAGCTAATGGGAGTATTACAACTCTACCCATAAAGTGCCTCAAACGAAATCATCCTTAGTGAATCTTGATACCAAATGTTGTAAGAAAACTCTATCAGTGGAAGATACTCCTCCGACCTCCTCTGTTTATGTATAACATACATTATCAACATGTCCTAGAGAATCATGTTGACCATCTTGGTTTATCCATTTCTCTTTGGATGATAATTTGTACTCAAGGCCAACTTTGTACCCAAACTTGCAAATAACTCCTTCCAAAACCTGGAAGTGAACCTAGAATCTTTTTTGGATACAATCTTCTTAGGAATAACATGAAATATCATTATATCCTCGATGAATACCTACACTGACCTACACTACCTCACTATATGAATAAGTTGACTTAACCGCTATGAAGTGAGCTACCTTAGCCAACCTTTCAACCACAACCATGATAGAATCATGCTATATAGATGTCCTCATGAAAAATGTACTGAATTCCATTGAAATGACCTCCCATTTCCATTTTGGAATTGGAATCAGTTGTAGTAGACCACTTGGATGCTTACACTTTGCCTTTACATGTTGAAAATCCAAGCACTTGGCGATGAGTTCAACTACCTCTTTCTTCAGATTCAACTAGTAGTATGACTTCTTCACAGCTATCAAAGTCTTCTAATATCCCATATGACTTGAATATGGCTTGAAATGAAATTCCCTCAAGATAATCTTCTTTATTTCATTGTTTTCCGACACATAGATCTTTCCATAAATCTAACCAAACCATCTATCGTAAGATGATAATCCACATCCTAATCACTTGTACCCTGCTACTATAACCTGTGCCTAAGCTCCTTATACCTATAATCCTATTTTTATTCCTGTAAGATATGATCTTGTAAATTTGTCCCATATGAACTTATGGCTACTATATGATTTACTTGCAGCCTTATGCTAAGAGAATCTACAACCTTGTTCTCCTTTCCCTCAATGTACCTAATATTGAAGTCAAACTCACTAAGCATGGCCAACAATTTAGATTTTTTGGAATTCATATTTGGTTGGTAAAACAAATAACTCAACCCACTGTCATCGCTCATCAACACAAACCTCCTAGCAAGAAGATAGTTCCTCCACATCTTCATTGCGTGAATGATCACTACCAACTCAAGATCATATGTCACATAGTTCTATTCTTATCATTTAGTTTCCTTGACTCATAGCATACCACATGTCTCTCCTTCATCAGAAATCCAACAAGTCCTCTCTTGCAAGAATCTGTACACAATAGGGAATATTTATAGTATCTACAATGTTGAGAATTGGAGCATTTGTCAACAACTACTTCAACTACTCATAACTAGGTGGGCATTCCCCTATTTATTCAAATTTCTTTCCGTTCCTCTATAGTGATGTAATATGATAGGAAATTCGTGAGACGTTCCTGATGAACTTCCTATAGTAACCTACTAACCCCATGAATGATTTGATCTCATCCACATGACTAGGAGCTTCCCATTCCATAGTAGCTCTTATCTTTTCCGGATCCATTACTATGCCTTCCTTGGAAACAACATGTCCCAAGTAATTTACCTTTGTTTGAAGGAAATTTCATTTACTAAGCTTGGCATGCAACTGATCCTCTCTTAGAAACCTCAATACTATTGTTAAGTGTTTGGAACGCTCTTCCACATTCTTAGAATATATAAATATATCATCAATGAATATAATCACAAACTTTTCCAGATAAGGATGCAACATAATATTCATCAAACACATAAAAGTAGTTGGAGCATTAGTTAAACCAAAAGGGACCACAAAAAAATCATAATTCCCATACCTAATTTGGAAAGAAATCTTGTAGATGTCCTCTTCTTTTATGCATACCTAATGATATCCTGATCTCAAATCAATATTGAAGAACATTGATGCTCCCTTCAACTAGTCAAACAAGTCATTGATCCTCAGAAAAAAAAAAATACTTTTTCCTGATCATCACCTTGTTCAACTTCCTATAATCAATACACAATCTGAGAGTACCATCATTCTTCTTCAGAAACAACACTTGTGCAACCCACAATGATACATTTGGCCTAATGTATCACTTGTCAAACATTTCCTTTAAATACAACTTTAGTTCTACTAACTCTTGAGTTTTCATCCTGTATGGTGCTTTTGATGTTGGTGCTACTCATGGTACCAACTCAATAGAAAATTCCACTTCCGTGTGAGGAACTAACTCTGAAATATCTGTTGGGAATACATCTTAATGCTACTATAAAACAAGATACCTATTCAAGGCATATGCATCCTCAACATCCTTACTTTTATCACTTGAAATATGCACTACAAACAATACACACCCTTTCCTATGATTGCGCTTTTCCTACATAGCTATAACCATTCTAATTGATTTTTCCTTCTTGCTACCCTACAATATTCTTTGTTCTCCATTTTCATCCAAGTACTCAATAGCCTTTTCATAGCAATCTACCCTAGTCTTATGAAGATACAACCAATCCATACCTAGAAGCATATTGTATGATCCCAATGGATGCAAATTTAGATGCGCTGATGTAGGCATCCCATTCAACTCAAATGTGTAGGATATTACCCAATGATGAACCCTTTTCTTAGTACATGTACCCAACTACACCAACTAAGAATCTGCATGCACTTCTTTTCTCAAACCACACTTATCCACCAAGTTAGGGTTAACATAACTATAATTAGATATAGGGTTAATCAAAATAGAAAAAACTTGATCAAAAAACTTAATGTCCATCTCAATAATAGATGCTTGGTGATCTTCTTGTCTATTATGCAATGTTGCATAGATCCGAGGAATTCTCAACCCAAAATCTCCAACTGCCTGCGACTCATGAACACTATAGATTTGAGGCCTACCACCCTGATATGATAGACAATCCTTCTTGAGATGCTCATTGCCACATATCCAACAATGCAACTGTCTCCTACCATCACCTCTATTCTACTACTCTCCATGTTGTGGCCCATGTCCCTTCTTGAATGCATTAAACTTCTTATAAGGAGAAACTTTCTCTTTCTCACCTACATCCTGAGGTCTTGTTCACTTCAGTAGCCATTTACCTTTAGTCTTGTCATTCCCTTTCCAACCTTGTTTAGACTCGGTCTTATGCTTTGATTGCTCATAACAATGATTCAACTTCTCAATGACTTCTTCCATTAATCAAGGTCCATCATACTCAATCTGATCCTTGAATGCTAATGGAAATCCACTGACAAATCTCTAAACTTTGGCTTTCTCATCCTTAAGATATATCTCAACAACTCCAAGAAAATAGTTGTGTACTCCTCATTTATCATCAATCCCATCTTCAGCTCATAGAACTCCTTGTATTTACTAATGTAGTACCTCTATGACAAGTACTTCTTCCTGAAAAGTCTCTTGAATTCATGCCAACTCAACCTCTTTGTGCTAATGTCTCTGACACGCTTCACATCTTCACACTTGATGTTTTATTTCCCTTTGAGGATGAAAATAACTATCCTATCCTTCATGTTCTCTATGTAATCATGTAGATCAAAGAACTTCCTCATCTGAAGTAACCTTACCTCTGCATATTATGATTTATTCAACTCTCCATCAAATGTAGGTGGCTTGGCTTTCTTGAACTCATTTGGAACATATCCCCTGTCATTCATGTTGTAAGGATGATAGAGATGATGAGCATGATACCTATCTGAACCAGAACTATAGTAGAACCCATGTCATTTCGTCTCCTATCAAGTGTATCCAAGAATATGCCATCTCTAATTGTGCTTTCCTTGTCTCACCTATGTCCACCATGAGACCTGTTACCATATGCTCCATTATTCCTATCCTCCTATCCATAATTTATTCGTGGTTTTCCATGTCTCTGCAACTCTGAAAAGCTCTAAAGGATGACTGCATTGACTTCTTCTTATTTCTCCTGTGCCCTGGAAAGTCTTTCCTATGACTGGATAATTATGTTATTATCTACTTTGTAACTACTTATTTCTACCTTCAAACTTCTCAATATATCTGCTATGTCTGGAGAGTACTCATATCTTGCCTACTCATCTAATATGTAAGGGGAGTCTCATGAATTGTAATCCACCATTTTTCTAGTCATCTTTGATGTTCTTTCTACACGTATACCATGTCAGCTAAACCAAAATATAAATATAATCAACATACCTTAGTGAAGTTTAGGGGAGGCTATCTCATCTACAAAATCCATCCAGATTAGTACGATACATTTATAATCATAATCACATCAATATACTGACATCATGCATGATAATACCAATTGCATACCATGACCTCATGTACGACAACCATAGCCATGACAATGCATGCATAACAACCACATAGACAACTGACATGCATGCATGACAAACACACGTTTCCAACCCAGTCCAAGCATTGAACCATGCTTAGATACCAATTTGTAATTTGTATCAAATATCACCCAAAGAGAACAAAATTATGCTCTGATACCACCACTCCCACATTTACCCACTTTCATTGGATTGTCGAGGTAAACATGAGATGAGGGCTACTATGAAATGACTCAACCTCCTAAGTACATTTAAGGAAGTGTAAGCAACAACCTGAAACTTTGTTAATCTTCCTAAGGAGCTATAGGACTACTTGGAGCCAAATAACCACTCCAGGTGCCATAACCTTGAGTTAACCAACTTTTTGAGGGATATAGACTCCCATTTGCTCACATAAAAATGAAATCTAACGACTGTAAGCATCCATTCACATGGATAACCCTGCCTCCCAATGACTGTATTCTAGATTTCACAGTTCTGAGCACGCGACCCTAGAATTAGAGCCATTGTTTTAGGACTAGTATCCAGACCTCTACCGAGAACATGATATAACTTTCCAGAATGATGAATGACATAAGGAAAAATAAATTAATGAAAAATTTAGTCAAGAAATTGATCTATCCATGCCTAACCATGATAAACATTTCATGAAACACATTATGAAAATGAAATCTACAAGTCATAAATGCATATCTGAACATAGGGGTCTCATACTTATCTAAGAATCGTCAAGAAGGTATAATGCCCTCTCACAATATATGCAATAACATCTATTAGGTCATGCACGAAATAACCATTCATTTAAAAATCAAACATGATAAGAGACATAACTAAAATCTATCAAAAAACCATGCTTACAACCAACATATAACCAAAACAATAACACTGACCGAGCAACCATCAAAGAAGCATAATAGCAAGTACATTTACTCATAAAACACAAGAGTAAAATAGCTCTTATTAACATATGAAAAATCCAACCAAGTCAGGGACATTCATGTACCATCCGACTATATATTGGGCTTAACAAATTCTTTCTTTTAACCAATCAACCCTGTGCCATATTCCAAACATGGATGTGGTAACCCCAACAAAACAACTAGGGATTCCTTAGGCTTTACCACAATCCTACCAAAACCGGTCAAGGGACTCCTAGGCTCAAAACAAGCACCTACACAACTAGGATTTACAGAAATCTCACCATTACTAGTCAAGGGATTCCTAGGCGCAAACAAAAACATACACTACTAGGCTTTATCACAATCTCTCCAAATCTGGTCAAGGGATTACTAGACCCTAGACAAGTTAGGATTCCTCCAAATTTGTTTACTAATACCTTGATGAATTTTCCCATCTCCACTCTCAAGTTTTACTGTAATCCTGCCATTATCGGTCAAGGGATTCCTAGGCCCTTGAGAACCTCACCTGTTTCCAAAACCATCCAACAATACAAATCTCAATCAATGAAATAACCCCATCACACCATGCCTATTTGGAAATGGAAAGGAAACACTAAAACCACTCTCACGCCTAGAAAAAACCATGACAATGACAACAAGAGAATCAAATACACACATGCATATACCATGCATGAAAAAAATAACAAGGGAATGATACATGCAACTCGATACCTTCAAAGTAATCCCGTTGTAGCCACTTGATCCAACTATTCCTTGCTTGATCCTTACTTTCCTTTTCTTTCATGTCCTTGCTTTTCCTTCCTTACTCCAATGCTAGAGTGCTCCAAGAATGCTCTAAGTGTGCAAGAATATGAGAGAGAGAATAGAGAGAGAGCTCCAAGCTAAAACTGACAAAAGGTTGTGAACTCATACTTATAAGCCATTTTATCATTGAGGCCTCTATTTTCTTCAATTTCCCTAATTTTCCTTCAATTTCCTCCTCACATGCAACATGTGACCTTTCACCTCCCTTTTCTTCTATTTTCCTTTATTTTCATACATAAAATGTCAAGTAATGCCTCTTTTCCTTTTCAAAGCTTTTGCCAATTTCCCCTTATCCATAATAAACCAAAAGAACACCCATTAGGATGTTTCTCCCAACATTCATCTTGGAATATGTTTCCCATGAACTGGGTCTTATTTTTGCTTTATTAACTTTATTACATCAACTTTTAAACCAAGGTTGTTATAGAGGGTGACAAGGGAGATATGGAGAGAGAGAGAATGAGAGAGGAAAGAAGAGGGGAAGAGAGAGAGGGAGAGGAGAGAGAGAGGGAGACATAAAGAGGAAGTGGGGAGAGAAGGGGAGAGAGAGAAGGAGATAGGGAGGGAGATAATGACTAAAACCATCATAGATCAATCTTAACCTCAGATATATCAAGTGCCATGTCATCACTTTGATATTTATTTTGAAGTTAATGAAGAAAGAAAAGTCAAAGGTAACAATAAACCACTTTTGGAGATCAGGACCTAGCCTTCCTGATGCTGAGAGAGGGCTCTCTCTTTATAAATTAACTTTGTTTTAGTTAAGATGATTTTAGGCTAGTTATTGCTTGCACTTGGGTTTTGTTTTGAAATTGGGTGGTGGGATCACTTTACTTGGATGAACAGAGGTTTGGCTTTTACCATTGGGCTATGGAGTCTAATGTGAGACAAACAAGATTGGACTCAGTTCTTGAAACAATGTCTACATGGCAAGATAGATGAGTTACTATAGATCTCGAAGGCTAAATGGTGGAATGGTTTCAAATCAGATCCAGGGAGAAATTAAGGGTTTCCTAGGCCAGACTTTGGAAGGAATGAAAGAAGTCAACCAGGATGGGAGAGAAATTAAGGGTTCTCAAATCCGGGTATCATAGGAAAACATGTAAATTACTAACTATGCAAATCAGAGTGTACCTAAACAAATTCTGAGTGATATTTCCAGTTAATTCATTCAAATTTAGAACAAATTTAAGATTATGAAACACATAAGAAGGTAACAAAATCACACAAAGAAGATACTTCACTACAAATGGCTCGTCTCATGAATCCTGTAGCAAAATTCTTTTATTACTTTCTCCAGTCTATTGACTTGAAAATGGTACAATCACCCTTAGGTTTAAGATCAAAATAACTCTAGAAATGTAAAATAATCCACCCTAATACTTCAAATTATGAAGTATTTATACAAAAGGAATTACAAAATATCTGAAACTGAATTCAGAACTAATTTAGGAAAAAAGAAATATCTTCTTGCAAGAAGATAGAGATAGCTATTTAATTTTTGCTTGTTGTCCCTGTTATTTAGGTTCTGTTGGCTTTCTCTTTGATCTTTTTCCCTTTATGCTACTTGAATGTTTGATCTTCACGCTGGATGTTCAATTTTCACTTTAACCTTTCATCTGATACTCTTTCATCTAATACATTTTAACATTGTTGAGCTATTAATATCCTTTTACTGTGTTGTTTTACTTTTTACTATACATTTATATTTTCTTGTGTATTTACTATAGTAAATCATATAGTTTTTCCCATGTTTCCTCATTTGGTAATTGGATATTAAGTATTTTCTATATATTTCATCTTCCTCTATATATTTGGCAAAAGTAGGCTTATTAATAAACTATTGGCTTGTTAGGGCCTGACCTAGGTTCACAGTTAATTATCCAAACAAATCCC
>APFE030493508.1:0-14279 GCA_000404065.3 Pinus taeda | reverse complement strand
GTGGTCCCGTAAGGTACGGGCCCTCGCCCATCAACGGTAAAAAAATATATATATATATATTTTATATTTTGTATTTTTTGTTGGGTGTTGGTTAGTTTTTCTAAACATGGTAAAGGTATTTTTTGTGGAGCAAGATTTGACTTCTTAACTTCCTTCATATTATTTTAAAGATTTTACCAATTCAGCCAAACTAATTTTTTGGCATCTCCACCAAGAATATTATTTAAGAACTCGGTTTTACCAGAGTTAGAGGAGAAGGAATGCACGAATTTCGAGATAGGAGTAGGCATGCAAATCAAGGCAGTGTAATAATTTTTTAATGGAGGAACCATGAATTTTGCAAGAGGGCAAAATTTTCAACTTCTCTGAAATTGACAAATTTTATATGGATTGTACACCTCTCATCGCCACGAACACGATGACACTGTCCATTTTTCAATCTGAGCTCTACATCTTCCAATGATTTCCAGAATGCACGTGAAACCATGATTTCAACAAAAATAGGGAGCGAAACCATGAGCCATGAAATTTTCCCAATGAGGTAAAATTTCACTTTGTCAGAATATGGTTGAGTTTATACCTGTTTTTCATGGTTTATTGCAGGGATCCTAATGGTGAAATCAGATTTGACATCTGAGCAGCGGATTTTCAGCTCATCCTTGAAACAAAATCTTTGAGGAATCCCGAGGGAACCTAAAAGATTCATTGAGCTCCGAATTTTCAAATTCTTAGAATTCAAATTTTGGACAGTCGTTTCAGCACTACTCGATGCCACAAATCTGATGGTGTATTCAGATTTGTCTTTCTCTCATTTATTCTTTCAGTCACTTTTCTAAGTGCCACTGCAGATGTCCATTTTCATGCGCTAAAAGTCTTTTTCTTGCAATCGATGTTGTGAGATCGATGCTTTAGCAAGTTTCAGCACTTTGACAACCTTTGCTTCAGATGGCCCTTGGTGGTGAGATATATGATGTGTTCATGTACTTCTTCTTTCTACATTATGTTGTATAGATCCATGATTGATGATTGATGCGGGATCTTGTTATTTCATGTTGTCATGATTCCTTGCTTCATGTTATGCAGAATCTTTCATATGATGTACTTTCTATCATAACCCTTTATGTTATGCTTGGAGAACCCTTGTTGTATGTTGTTGGAATACTCTTGTTGTTGTCATGCATGTGTTTTGCTTTGACATCCCTTTTGTGCCATGTTGGCGAGATGTGCACCATGCTTGTTTTGTGTCATACTGATAGGAGTCTTTTGACTGAGAGTTCTAGCTGTGGAACATCTCTTAGAGCCACTCCTGTGCGAGGGAATTCTTCCTTGTATGATCGAGACATCATCTCTGTGTACATCATATTTATTGACAACACATAATGCAACAACCTACACCATCTTGACACCAGGGCCCAGAGACGTAGTCCCTCCTGGACAAACTCCATTATCAATGGCTTTTGTTTCATGTGCTGATGATTGTTATGTTCCTCTTCTTTACAGTATATAGATGGATTCCTTAATGTTCCTTTAAAAGAAATTTTAACACATCACGAAAGTAAAAGATCTTGGGAAGGTCCTTCTTCACACCTGGACCTGGATCACCTCTTTATTTTTATCAAGCTTGAGGAGGATAACATATGCATGTTGTATAATTTCACCCTTCGGGTGAATCCATCACTATTTGATGTTTTAACGAGTCTAGCGAAGGTGAAACTCGGTCTTGTCTAGATGGACAAGTTTGTCGTATTTAATGTTCTTAACGAGTTTAATGACAAAGGTCCTTTTCACATTTAGAGAGTCTGAAAAGGGACTAAAAGGAAAATCCACAAGTTCTTTTTCATAAATTTGTCTCTCTAGCTCGAAAAAGCATAAAACAATACAAGAGAGAACCTATTGATCATGTTTGACCAACGAGTACCTTTTTCGTAGTTAATCTAACTCAGCCTGAAGAAGGGGTAAAACTAAACTAAGTAGATATTGATTCTAATCCATTAACGAGCTAGAACCAACAAGTGCTCGGAAATCTTTTCATGTTTAGAGAGTCTGAAAAGAGTTTAAAGAGGACTCCAAGAGGGTTCCCTTTTTGTTTTTAACAAAGCTTGAAAAAGTGATAAAAGTTTTCTTTGTGGTAAAATATGTTCAATTTACATGTAAGCACATAATAACTGCATCAGTTGTTGACCCTGCTCCAAATGTCATCAAAATAGATTAAAAAATACATGTTCATGGATTAAATAAATGAAAACCAATATTTACTCAATTAATGCACAAAGAATAAATATAAAATCTAGTTCTTACCATTCATTTTCACCATCTCGTTTTTACCTTTTGACCTCCGGAGCAGTTTTTTCCCGAAGTTCACCAGTTGATTATGGAGGATTCAGGGGATCATTCCTTGCACTATTTGGACAAGGTAGGAACTAACTCTGTTCTCTTTCATTTCATTTTATTTATCTCCTGTTTTAGTCAAGAATATTTTAGGGTTTTGAGGTCCCTAGGGTTTCTTTTTCTAATTCGGGAATTGAAATGGTAATCATATGGAGAGAATGAGAGCATGAAGAACAGGATATCCTAGCCTTGAAAAATTAGGGAATGGTTGAGGCCCTAAGAAATTGTGGGTTACTCAAGTATTTCCAGTTATCCAACATGCAATAGCAGATGGATCTTCTACGGTTCCTTGTTTAATCATGGGATCCGACCGATCAGTCTTTTCACATTGAGGACAAAGGGGTCCCTTTTACCATCGACGATGTATACTTCCTAACTGGACTATCGAGGCGGAGTGCCCCCATTTTAGTAATAGGACTTGCCCACGGTGGTAGACCAATGAAATATTATGTTCGACAGTTTTGTAGGCAAGGTGTCCAGCCTAGCAGAGACAAAATGATACTTATCAAGGATGTTACTGATTTACCACTAAGGAAAATCCTTTTTACCATTTCCAGATTGGCTGGAAGTGCCATGCTTCATTTTGCCAACAAATCATACATGCAGTATGCTTTAGAATGCTTAAAGCCAAAAGTGTTCAACTGGTGCGGGGTTGTCTTTTCATCTGTGAAAGAGAAACTAGCCAAGGTGAAAAGAGGAAAGATCAAGAATTTTGGCTGTGGATTGATCATGATTTCTTTTGCCTTTTAGAGAATTCCTCTCTTTCAGCCAAAGCTCATTTCACTGGGTGTATATGGATCGAGAGACCCACAGATGCAGAGGTGGACAGATCTTATGGCTAAGCATGGTGCCCATTCTTCGATCGTATTTACCCCTACATTCTTTGAATGATTCAATCGACAGGGGATGACTTTCGTAGAATAAACATATTCATGAATGGATTTCTGTGGTCATCCAGAATTACCATTACCAGTTGGAGCAATGTGGGGTGCTATTGGTAAATTGTTTGACCATGTGCTTTTGAATTTTTTAAGTTTTTTCATTTTTTGTGTTTCTGATTAATTCCAAGACTAAACAAGATAATTTTTTTATGTATATAGATATCAGACATGTTCAACCTGTGGGAGATCCACGAGATGTAGCTGGACCAGCACAAAGACCTGTAGGGAGAGCAGTTCTCTGGGACTTGGATTTGGTCAAGACTCTGGATGAATTGCAAGGTCACATAGAGGGATTAACCTTAGGTATTCTAGATGTCTAGATCGAGGAGCTACCTATACGACTGTAACGCCACACCATCGGTGTACCAGGTCGTTGGATGAGACTCTTGCGTATGATAGCACAGGTAGTGACCTGCTATCATGAGCACCACTAGTTTACTTAGATGTTTTTTCTGCATACATTTTAGTTTTGGGTAAGATGACCAATTTTTGTCTTGGACACAAACTGTTTGTAATTTTTTTTTACAATTATCTATTTTACTTTCAAGGTTTTATTATGGTTGAGTGATGCAGCCCTATTCAACTGATGATGCTAATTGAAAATATTTACTTTAGATATGTTGCAAATGTTTATTTAACACATAATTTGCTGGAGAGTCAGTTAATGTGTTTAGATTTATGGAAATATGTTGATATTGAATAAACTCTAAATACCTTTCCAAAATACGAACTCCAAGGAACATACGATAAATTGTCGGGTTTCGGACAATATAAACTCCAGTAACTCGTAGTACAACAAGCCGTGAGTCCAGCGTAATGATTATTTGGCGAATGCCAAGTGAAATGGCATCAGAGAGAAGTTCAATCAATGTGCTATACTCAGCGATATTGTTTGTTGATCAACCAATACAAATCCATCTAAAACTAATTAACTTGCCGCTTGGAGAAAAAATAGCCCATGCTGTAGAAGATAGGTTCTGCGTACTACGACTAGCACCGTTGGCATGACCAACAAATCGTTGTGAAAAGTTTGACATCTGCAACAAATGTGAAGTGGGTTACTTAACCAAATAAAAACCCTAAAAGAAACACACTCACACATGCAATCCAAGCATATTTACATGAGTTTTACCATACTTAACTAAGCACAGTGACATTTTAAATACAACCCATTTCTGGGCTTAGACAATGGAATTCTATCATAATCTACTAACTCATAGGCACCTTTCATCAAAACGCGCTTAACAATATAAGGGCCCATCGAAAGTGGTTCAAATTGTCCTGCTCCAATTTTATCAGACTCCTGATCGTAAAGTAAGACCAGGTCACCTTCTGAGAAGACACGAGACTTGACATTTTGATCATATTGCGCCTTTACCCATTTCTTGTGTGCTTCGTTAGCCAATGCGGCATCACGACGAGTTTCATCCAGATGGATTAATTCCAAGAAACATGCTTCTTCCTTAGAAGTATAAGGTAACAGGTCAGTTACGAGTTTGATTGACGAAATTTCACATTGAATTGGCAAGATTGCTTCCAAACCATACACCAACTGAAAGGGTGTGAATCCGGTAGCATTTCTCACCGAGGTTCGATATGCCCGCAAAGCCGAGCACAAGATTAAATGCTAATTTCTTTTGTGAACTCCAATCATTCGTTGCAACATTTGCTTAAGGACCTTGTTGAATGCATCAACTTGTCCATTAGCTTGCGGATAATATGGAGTAGAACTATCATGTGATGGTCCTAATTTGGCAGTCAACTTAACCATCTTGTGATTACGAAAATGAGACCCATGAACTGTGACTATGGCCTATGGTACACCAAACCCGGCAACCACATGGTTAAAAAAACAATGCAGTCATTTCGTTGTTGTTGTTTATGTAGGCATTGCCTTGTCCTATTTGGTAAAATAGTCAACAACGACTATAATATACACATGCCCCCTGGTCGAGGTGGGGTTACATGTCATAAAATCAATGCCCCATTTAGTGAATGGTCCAACAGTGACTACTGGATGCAAGGGTGTGGGTGGTAATCTAGTTTTCTGATCAAATATTTGACATGCATGACAACTTCTAACGACAATTATGTAATCTTTGAATATTGTTGGCCAAAAGTAACCAACACGGAGAATTCTCTGTGTTATTGCATATTCGGATAGATATCCACCACAAGCACCTGAATAACATTCATTCAAATCTTTCTCGGCCTCCTAATGCATGAGGCACCTACGTAAAATCGTATTGATACCATAGTGATAAAGCGTGTCACCAACAATCAGATAATTTTTGGCTTGGTATTAGATATGTCGTTGTTGAGAGCGAGAGGTATCAGGCCAAAAAGCTTGGGTCTGGAGATAGATCAGTATATCCCCATACCATGGATCACTTGACAAAATGAGAAACAGAGACTCATCCAAGATTGATGTTTCTGATGTTAAATCATTGGAGGATGAGGGAAGATCAGAAAGTAGTTCGAAAAGTACGAGAGATTTCTTTGATTTATACTTAATGAATTCCAAATCAAATTCCTGCAATATAAATATACACTTCAAATACTTCCCCCCAACAATTGACGTGACAAAATGTATGTCATAGGGTTGCAATCAGAGATAATCGTAGTTTTACACAGAAGAATATAGTGACGAAACCTCTGCGCAATTTGAACGACTGCCAAAGCTAACTTTTCAACATAAGAATATTTCCTTTCTATATCGTTGAGATTACGGCTCAAGTAATATACTGGATGTTCTATTCCATTTTATTCTTGGACTAAAACCATTCTGATGGTTGTATCTACAATGGTGAGATACAGGTAATATTCTTGTTGATAGTTTGGGGCATACAATAATGATGCTCTAATCAAGGAATCTTTAAGAGCATGAAAGGAAGCTTGCACAACCTGATCCCAATGGAAGGGTACCTCTTTCTTCAATAAACAATTAAAACCTTTAGTCATTTCAGCATAGTTTGGAATGAACGTCCTCAGAAAGTTTTCTTTCCCTTGAAGTTTCTGTAACTCTAATAAATTCGAAGGTGGAGGCAAGTCAAGTATTGCCTGAACCTTAGTTGGATTGAGTCAAATTCCATCTTTTGAGACCACGAATCCAAGCAATCGACTAGAGCCAACACAAAACACACACTTGTGTGGATTGAGCCTTATTTTGTAGTGTCGACACCGTAAGAATGTTGCCCTAAGATGCTGCGGGTGATCAACCCGCTTTCATGAATGAGCAGGCAGGTCATCAAGATATGGTTGTACAATATTCTTAATGTCATGGAAGGCATAGTTCATTGCCCTTTGAAATGTTTCCCCTGCATTCTTAAAACCAAAAGGTAAATTCCTATATGTGAATGTTCCCCATGGACAAATAAATGCGGTTTTTGACTGATCCTCTGGGCAAATATTTATTTGATTGTAACTGGAAAATCCATCCATGAATGAAAAGATTTCACATCCAACACATTCACCAATAATCTGGTCAATGAAGGGTGTAGGATAATTGTCTTTTGGGCATGCTTTATTTACATCTCGATAGTCAACACACACTCGGATTGTTTCTTGTTTTTTCATCACAGAAAAAATATTTGATACCCAATCGATAAGAGGTATAGGGTAAATGAAGCCAACATGCAAATGTTTTTCAACCTCTGTCTTAATGGCAATATCTTCTTTGGATGTACGGTCGAAGTCGCGTCTACTGGTTTTGACTCAGGTAGATTTTGATTTGATGTCCAACAATGCTTGAATCATGCTGGCATTCCTTCATAATACCATGCAAATATATCTCTAAATTCATGAAACAGAGCATGGTAAATATCAAGTTCCAAAGGAGAACAAGATTTGCTGACATGAATGTTTTCTACAATGTTAGGCTTGTCAAAATGTCTATAGAAATGGTTTCTTCTATGTTAAACAAATTACGCTCAGAATCTACTGAATCTATTATGATGGAATTCGAAAAGAAATCTACAATTGAAAGGTGTACTAGCTTATCTGAATAATCTTCACTGGAATCTGGAAGATGGGAATGATGATGATTATCTTCCCATGGTTCTTCTCCTATCATCATTCATTGGATGATTTCCTTGTCTGTAGAATATATACAAGCAAAAGGATTAGAAGAAGTATTGTATTCAAGTAAACGATCTACCCATACAATCGGCGAATGTGGATTTGGAAATGCCGCACAAGTAAGAAAAATTGATTGTTATTCAAGTTCGGTAGGACTTAGCGGCAAACCCTTAGTAAAACTTTTGTCTTCAATACTATTGGTGATCCTCTTTAAATCAGATGAAGTAGAGGACAACATATTACATGTCTCAACTCTTGCAACTTTCGTAATTCTAGATGGTGGAGGAAGTGTGAAAGTACCCATTAAGGAGGGATCTTTGAAAAGACCTACACCAACAGATTGAAGTGAAATCGGTGGTCCGTTAACAAACGGAATGCTTCCCATAGCTTGAGAACTAGAGGAAAAAAATGAAGTTTGGTCGATAATTGTTATTCCACCTTTATGAGGAAATGCAATCGTACGAAAGTATGTGGAAACAATAGTAGCCATTGCATAAACTCATGGTCGTCTAAGTAAAATGTTGTAGTCAAGGGGTCCGCCAACCACCTCAACCTCAACATTTATTGTTTTTCCCCCTAGTTCTAATTGCAAATTATTAAAAATCCCACATGAAGTATATGTTCTTCCATTAAAAGCTTTCAATGTGGTTGGTGATCTTGACAATGTAGGTGACCCCAGTGTTTTCCAACAGCTCATTGACATAATACAGGTAGAAGCTCCCTCATCTATGATAGTTGGATGAATGTTTTTGTTGAGAGCTTTAATCTAAATTAGAAAATCTAATTGTGATGGTAACTGTGGTGTGTATCCTGAGTGATTAAAAACCACAAGATTAGAATCCG
Source organism: Pinus taeda (assembly GCA_000404065.3). Lineage (NCBI taxonomy): Eukaryota > Viridiplantae > Streptophyta > Pinopsida > Pinales > Pinaceae > Pinus > Pinus taeda. The sequence goes on along the minus strand of APFE030493508.1, from coordinate 6,030 downwards.
CTGGATCTACTCCACCTATTGCTGAGAGTAAAGCCTACTTCTGGGAGGGGAAATTTTGTAACACCTCAAGTGTCAACATAGCAGAAGGAGACTGAGTAAGATATTCTACCATGTTATAATTTTGAGCAGTTCGAGCTCGAGGGTTAAACGTTGATTTGTGCACAACTCCCTTAGGTGGCTTTATTGTTAACTCTGGTGCAATGGGTAGTGGAATATTATCCGATGTGGTCGAAGTTGAAGAACCAGGTTGATCAGTGGCCTGATTATTTGACGACGGTGGCGGGTTACCATAATCTTTACTAAGTTTTTGAACCAAAATCTCATCTTTAGGTTTTGAGATGGATAACATTAATACCTGGGATGTGGAAGCATTTTCAGTTGCAACCATATTGGTATCTGGGTTTAGAAACGGATCTGTTAACACTGCGGAGGCGATAGAAGTTTTTAACAGCTTAGAAACTTCTAAGCAGTGAGGACAATCTCTTGTAAAGTGCTCCTCATTACATATCGGGCATGGATAACGAGGTTTCTTTTCCCGATTAGAGGAATCAAATGATTTCTCTTGAGGAGGTTTTTTAGTTTTCTCTTTATTCTTCCCTTTCTTCTTGCTTCCTGGTTCCTTTTAATTCTTACCTTTGTCAGATGACACGACATTAATCTTGGAAGCAGGAACCTCAGATGCATTTATAGTTTGATTTAAAATGGAAAGCGATTTACTAGATGGTTTACTTGTCATTTGTGTGCTCAAGGAACCGATCACACCGTCTCTGGCATGAGAGTCCCTACTCGATGGTGGAGGTGGAATGGATTGATTTAGGTGCGGTGCATGTGGAATTTTGTCATAGAGTGTGCCGGATTGTGTGTAAATTAAATCCAAGTATTGGGAACAAGCAATATCTTGCTCTTCTGTAACAACTCCACCTTTAGTCACATCCTCAATGATAGATGGCAATACGGACTTAATGAACCACTCAGCAAGAAGCTAATCAGGAACATAGGTTTTAACCATTCGACGATGACGACGCCACTCATGAATATGATCTGATATGTGAGTAGAAATTGTTTGTTTAAAGTTGGTCAAAAGTTCCATTCCAGTTTCATATCTGATGGGTAACTGGAAGTGGGTCAAGAAGGTAGTGGCTAAGTTGGTGAAATTATTAAAAGAAGTTCTCAGCAATTCAATGTACCACTTAGTAGTCGAACCAGTGAGCATTCTTTGGAAAAGACAAAGTCTTACTGAATCATCATTCAAAGAGTTTGAAGAACACCATAAATGAAAAGTCATGACATGATTTGATGGGTCTTCTCTAGAATTTCCATTAAACTTTTGAATACCAGAAGGCAACTTATGAGGAATTACCAACCACCATGGTGCATATAAAATTGGATCATTGGTAAGCCAGTTCAAATCTGGTAATTCTAAAGTTGCCACAAATGGAAACTGCCGATTCAAATGAGGTTGAGCATATCTGGGATAAGATGGAATTGCCCGTGCCACAAGCCTTCTCATACACACATAAGGTAGATATCCTTGATATGGTAGTTGAAAATATCCGATATATGGATTAAAACCAGATTGATCTTGCAATTGTCCATAACTAGGTTGGGCTTGATACACAGGACATTGATATGCTTGATATTGTCCTTTCCCAGGTTGAGCTTGAAAAGCAGGCCCATACTCAGGTTGGACATTTTGAAAAGGAGGTTGTTGATACTGTGGCTGCCAAGGTTGGAGTATCAGTTATGAAGTTTGATATTGCCCCCCAAAGCCAATTTGACTAGGATGAGGATAAACTAAACTAGTAGCAACTTGAGTTGCTTCAGATAATTGCACACTAACCTGAGGTAATTGTACCCCAAAAATAAACGGTTATTGTATAACAACCTGAGAAGTTTGGGTTTGTTGACTCGAAACTTGTGGTTCCAAGGTAGCAAGACTAACTTACACAGGTTGAGATACACCAGGTTGAGCTTGTATCTACGATTCCATAATTACGATAGGTATAGTCGAAATACTCAGCTCAGTTTCCATAGGTTGTGCTGGATACACAAGCCTTGGTTGTAGTGGCATAGTTAGCTACCACTGACAGACTCTCATTTCAGGTTCACCTGAATACGATAGAACATAACCATAGGGTTGTCCTCCTTGATAAGGAGGATGCGATGAATAGGCATATTGCTGACCATATGGTGGCAGTTCAGTGTTAAGAGGATATACAGGTCTTTGTTCACCAAATTTCCCAATTTGATACTAGTAAGAAAAATCAAACTGTTGTCCTTGATAAGAAGAACCAAGTAAAATTTGTGATGATGACATGGGTGATGACCATGGCAAAGAAGAAACCCCTAAGTGGATTCTAGACATAGGCTGGTAACTAGCCAGGACAGACGGCTGTCCATATAAATGTGACTCGGGTGTGGTAGAAAACATCAAAGAAGTAGCAACAAAGGATTCTGCCACATTTGCATCAAATGAAGCAGCCTGGGATGTTTGTGGTTGTTTTGCCATGGTTAATTGACCCAAAAGTTAACCTAATGAATCAAGTGGTATCTCAGAGGCAACAGTAGAATGAGGAAGAGATTGAGAATAAAGATACAAACCATGTCCAAAATGATGTGGAGTCCCGAGGTAGAATCTTCCTTAACTTCTTTCTCTAAAGAAATTAATCCAAGTGGAAGGTTTCACTGTCAAGTCCAAAAAAAGACTTCCAGTGTTAAAGATGAAGTTTTAGGAACTACAGATGATTGAGGTATTTCAGCAAAAACTTTGGAATGTTCAAGGTCAAAGTCCAGATGTTCTGGTAAAAGAACTTTAGTTTCAAGGGAAGGTTCATGAATAACTTCAAGTTTAGAAATGTCTTCAGTTTCAATTGTTATAGGTTCTAGATCAAATTCCAATTGAACTGGTTCAAGTTCTAAAGTAATCTCTGGTTGATTAACTTCAAGTTGTGGATCAACTTCAGTTACTTGTTCACTTGTTTCTGTTATAATGGCCTAAGGTAGTTGAGTAGCTTCTTCTTGTGTAACAGATGTACCAAAAATGGTTGGAGTAACTAGAGGCTCAGTACTAGCCGTGATAGGCGGATCCAGTAATTCAGATGAAGTACTAGAAACTCTTGATGTACCAAACTCAGTTTGATGAGTCCGCCTTAACCGGATAGGAGTCGTTTCTGGTGGCAAGGGCGGTTTAATCATAACTCTCCTCGAACGATGGAGTGGAGGTTAATCTTCCTCCAGAATTGTTGATTATTTCTATCAACCTAAACTCAACTAAGGAATAAGGAAGTTATTCGCGGTCAATTAACTTATACGACACTAGAACACAACTTTGGTTTTTCATTTTTAAAGAGTCGAGAAAAGACAAAAGATGACTCTAGTCACTTTCGATGTTTAATGATCCTGAAAGGACAATTGCTCAGATGAACCTTTTCTTTTAAGAAGTCGAAAAGGAACAAAAGTGACTGCTCTGAAGATTCTAAACAAGAGGGTTTACCAAACTAATTGCAAAACTACAATATACACCTTAGTGATAAATGAAGGAGAAATTACCAAGGATTTAACTTACGGCAGCCAATCTTTTTGAATGTTGTGTTTGGTGCATTGCGATCGGTAAGGCGGCAACAGTGGTACTGGAGTCCGAACCTAGTCGTTTTCTATGTTTAATAAAATGCTAATCTCTCTTGCTTTGGTATTATTTAATGTGGATTAATGTTTTTATATCACTATTATTTCATGGTTTATGCGATTATAAGCATGGTTAAGACTATTCATGTCATGTTTATTTATGTCGTTAAATATGAAAGAGCATCGGGAGGATCGATTAAACACAACACCAAACACAATATGATTTTATTGATCTCACAAACATTAGATATTTATAGTATCTAGATCACTGACAATGACACATCTAGATAGCTATTAGAACTCACACATAAGAAACTAGCTACTTCTAGATTGACACCTAAGGACTCATAATGACAACTATACATGACATGGAAGCATTACTTCCAACACCCTCCATTAATGCTTACATGGAAAACATTAAAAACACATATTACAAAAATAAATAAATCTTTGTTAGATTTGTCTAATATGGTCTTCATCAACACCCACATCCACTCTGGAATCTTGCAAATACTGCTCTTTCACCACCACATCTTTTTGATATCACTTGACCTCCATTTAAAACGTAACTACCTCTGACCATCGTTGATGAAATTTATAGAATTGACGCTTCTCAACCTCCCAGAGCGCAATGGGTCAGTCTCGATATTGAACCATCTTATAGAACTGCCACCATCTGTGACCCACGACCCTCTGTAGCCTTCATAAGTTATCTAGGATATTATTCTGGGGACAAAATGTCTTCAGCGAAAAATTCTACAACTTAACCTTGTGTAAATAACCTTTGCTAATGCTCCCGAGCACAATGGGTCACACTAGCTTAACCCTATCAAGAACTAATTGTGACTAATGCTCTTGGAGTTTCATCATCTCACAACTATAGATGTGTCTATATATTGTGAAACACGAACCTTCATAAATCCATAAAAAAAAAACTCACATATCACTCCATCTTGCTTATATGGACAACAAACACTCATAAATATTATATGAATCATCATAGAAACTTCTCTACCTACATGATTAATTAACATATTAAAAAACCATGCTCATAGGCCCAATCATACTATTATGACATGAAAGTGTTAATGCCACCCATATGCTTTTTAGGATTGTTGTCGTTTCCTTTAATTCTTGGATGGCCCACGGCTAAGGTTGTGTTATGGCACTTAATTTCGTCGTGCGTGGCATTTATGCTGAGGAACTGCAACGCGTAGTCAACATTTAGATGTTGAGGAGCTGTAGCACACAGTGAACATTTGTAGCTCAGACGCATAACATGGCTCCAATAATCCACCCTCTTGCCATTTTGAATTGACCTCCCATCAGTTAAGCTCAAAATATCATAGAAATATTCATGTTGTTGAAGCATGGCACCAGATTGCAACACAACTCTGCTCGACGACTTGATTCACTAGTCTCTCCACATTAGCCAATTTAGGCAGCGGCCCTTGTACTCAGAGTCAGATACATCTTCGGGCGTGCAATATGGAAAGCATTGTGGAGAATGGACAAAATTGAAAAAATTTGCCCAAGCCTTCAACATTGTTCCCAACGTCTGAGAATTCGAGCAGTACAACATATGGAGCCTTCAATCTAACCAAAATACGACCTACAGAGATTTGATTTAAAAATGGGAGTTTGACAACACCGTGGCTGTAACAAAGAACAAATTTGGATTCCAGATCTTTGAAGTAGCACACTAATCTTGAATTTCCCTTGTTCATCTTGACCTTGGCGCCTTCAGATCTTGTGCTTTAGTTGAGTTTCAATAGAGAAAGAAGAGGCAAAACTGCAATAACGGGATCACAGACAAGTGACCGAACAATACAAAAACAGACACACATCTAAGCTACATTAATTTAATTAATTATTCTCCCAACTATCACATCTTCTTGGCTTTTCCTCAAGGGAATCAAGTAATAACTCGCTTTGATACCATGTTAGAAATATGAAAGAGAGAAAGAGTGATCGATTAAACACAACACCAAACACAATATGATTTTATTGATCTCACAGATATTAGATATTTATAGTATTTAGATCACTCACAACGACACATCTAGATGGCTATTACAACTCACACATAGGAAACTTACTACTTCTAGATTGATACATAGAGACTCACAATGACAACTATACATGACATGGAAGCATTACTTCCAACAATGCATTTACTCGTAATTGTTAAAATGATGTATGCAACACCTAATTGATGTCATAACAATTCAAGGGAGAAGGTGGTGATCCTTCTTGTTATGTCTCATAAGAGTTTTCAGTGATTCATGTTTTGTCTTGTATCCTAGACGTGTAGATTGCAATGATGCCAAGTGTTTGACAAAATCTCAATCCCGGTTGGAGATGGTTAGGCCTAGTCTTGTAGTTATTTTTTGGTTTATTAGTCTT